>JBBULP010001321.1:0-41766 GCA_038048775.1 Picocystis salinarum
GTCGAGGGGGGGGTCAAAATTCAGTCGCAACCCCGTCCCACTCCTCCTACCCCTCGAGGTTAACTGTTTCGTAAACTCCCACCTTCGCGAGATCCGCACCTGATCTTCTTCTTATCGGATCTGGGAGAGAAGGGAGACGACCCGGGTCTGATTGGAAACAGACCCGGTTGGAATCCCTTTCGAATCGGGTGGAAACCAAGGGTCGATAGGAAGAGATCGAATCCAACGTGTCGTTCGTCGGTGTCGGACGGCGTCATGCGCAGCCAAACAAGCGCGTTTCGCGTGCGATTTCGGACGGCTGGGAGGAGGTGGAGCAGCAAGGCGATCGAGAAGGGAAGGAGGAAGACCGTGCAAGCCAGGAACTTCCTCGTCGGAAAGGAAAAACAAGCCACCGAATCCGTCGATGCGGACGAAGTAGGAGATGTGGAACAGCTGCTTGGCGTGCGTGAAGTGGAGCTCGAAGACGGACAGACCGTCGTAGAATACCTCGTGTCGTGGAAAGACGACTTTCCAGATTTATGGTGAGCTTTCGATCGGTAGAGAAGACGCGAAGAGCGCGTGCTCGAGAACCACGCCGTTGGACCGACGAAACTGACCGACGTCGCACCGACCAGGCTGCCTGCAGGAAACATCGCAGAAGATCTGCTGTCGCAATACGAAAGCGCGTGGTGGGACGCTGCAAAATCCGTACGTGTGCTTCGAAATCCAAACGCAAAGTCAATTATGCGTGGAACCCGTTGAGTTCGAACGTGCAAGAGCCGACGAAGCTGACGCCAATCCTCCGCCTGCAGGGAAACGAGCTCAAGCTACAAGAGATGTTGTCAGGAGGGAAGGAAGTGCTCGTGCAGACGAGGGACGCGGATATGCGTACCGCATTGCACTATGTGTGTGGACTAGGATCCCTCCCTTGTGCTCAAGCGTTGCTGAATGCGGGAGCCGATCCGGACGCTGCCGACAAGGACGGATATACACCCCTGCACATTTCTGCCGGCTACCTGAACGCAGACGTGGTCCAGTGCTTGCTCGAGTATGGAGCAGATGCAGAAGCAGAAGACAAGAAGGGGCTCTCTGTCCTGGAGCTGGTAGAGAACCTGCGTGAGCGTTTGCCCAAAGACGATCCCATGGTGTATCGAAGGATGGTGGTGTTAGACAATGTAGCAAAACTCCTTGAAGACAGTGTATACGAAGAGCTGACTCCAACAAGCATCCTGGACAAAAGAGAAAGGCAAGGCAAAGTTGAATACCTTGTGCATTGGGGTGACGGCCAGGAGGATTCTTGGGTCCGCGAAAAACTCATAGGTGAGGACATAGTGACGGCGTACGAGTCTGGTTTGGAATACGCAGAGGCAGAGTCGCTTTTGGACAAACGTATCGACGAGGATGGCACTGTGTGTTTCTTAGTGAGATGGGCAGATGAATGCGAGTCGTCATGGGTGCCGAAAGAGCTTGTCGACCCTGCCCTTTTGCAGAGTTGGTACGAAGAGCATGGGGACGAAGACGAACAGGTCTGGGCAGCAGAGCAGAAGGCAAAGCAGGAAGATGAAGAACGCGAGGAACTAGCCAAGTCCGCGCCTAGTGGACTTGGCTTGGGTTTTGGGGATGCGCCCATCAAGTTTTAAACTCTGGCAAGGTAATAATGACGCTTTCCCTTTCCATGGCCCATTGTACGCGGAATGAAAACGATGTAGTTGGTCGGCCCTCAAAGGATCCTATGCAGATCGACCCTTTGCCTCTCTCAAGTTTGTCTTGCAAGATCACATGTACTTCTACTCTTGGGTCATACTTGACAATTTCTTTCAATATCCATTGCAACGATTTCGAGTAAGCTTCCTCTCTCTATTGACCAACGATTGAGGGGCGTGTTTTCATCATGCAACTCAATTTTTCGATTGCAAGATTAGAATCTATCTCGTCAGGAGTGTTCGATGCAAAATTCTGTCCATGATGCAACATTGCAAGTTCCCATCCTTCTATCTTATGACACACTTACGCATCCACTCTCCGCCCACGTGCATGTTTACAACGTATGGCTCCCGAGTGAAATTGCGACGTGAATTGCGCAATCAACGAAGAAGGAGACTTTGGTACCATCGATCTTTCGAAAGGGGACACTTCTTTTTTGCCGTTTGTAACGTTAGATTGGGCATGTGATGCCTTGCAAATGAATCCCCGACGTGTGGTCCAACGAATCGAAATCATGGGAGGCACACGAGCATGAGTACGTTCTTCATCACCTCGTTGGGCATTTTAGGGGAGCGTAGATTCAATCGTCCCAACAAAAAGGAGTGTTCGTTCTCAATTTCGAGGCGACACACCTTCATGGACAAGCAAGGTTCGTTGTTTGTATCGAGGGCCATGCTTGAAAGGTGTTATTAAACCAATCACGCGCCTTTGTAGCTAAGACGAAACTTATTCCTTGATACGCTTGGTACGCTCGAAGAAGCGTAACACTTGTTTGTTTGAGATTGGCACATGGGACCGCGTTGTCTAGTCTCGAGGAGACGTAGGAATTCGACCATCCACAAGTGCAACACTATCCTTATTCATTCCACAACGGCGGACCTTTGCGTTCGATGGCGTGGAGCACCACAGACTAGAAGTCTCGCCACTAGCGCGTATGTTTGTTTGCTTGAAAAAGTCGGCCACGGTCGCAGTCGAAGACTCGTGCAGATTGTTATCCTCCACCCATCCCGCGCGCGGACGCCTCATGCATTCCGGTCTCGCTGCACGAGCATCGTTTTCATTCTTTGAAGCATGCATCTTTCCTTCTTTCAGCCCCTTGTTTGCCATCCATGACACGTGCAGATCGCATCGTTTCCTTGTTTCTCTCTCTTGGTTGTCCATGTGTTGGACGTACTTGGACCTCACCAGGATTTTCGTGGTCCAACCGACACCACACGAAACGTCGCACGACCGCCATGCGTGCACGTGCCTCGTTGCTGCAGGTTCGCACGATCGCAAGCAGGCACGCACGTGCACCTACGATCCGCAAGCACCACGTGCGTCCACTTGCGCTCGGTTCGGACGCGTCGGATTCCTGCCGAGGAGGCGAAGACGACGACAATCCGCACCTCGTGCTGCGCGTGAGTCCAGGCACGAACTACCAAGGCTTGTTGACTGCACGAAAGGAAGCCCTGTTCCACTGCCAAGGCGATGCGGAGCAAGAACAGCGCGTCGAACGCGCTTTCGTGCGGTTCGTGGAAGGTGCGAGGAAGCGACTGCGAGAGGAAGCCCGAGGAGGCGGCGCAGCCGAGAAGCTTGCACTCGCCAACTTCCACCACACGGTTGGCGAGGTGGAACAAGCAGAAAAAGTGTACCGAGAAGCGTTGGATGCAGATCCCACGCTCGTGGACGGGTGGAACCAGCTCGGCATGCTCCTCCAGGAAGAACGAGACGATCCAGACGGTGCCGAAACGATGTACAAGCGTGCGTGCGAGCTGGAGCCAGAGAACGTTGACGTGCTTTTCAATTGGGCGCAACTCAAGCTGTACGCGAGGCAAGACCTGCAAGGAACCAGAGACATCGTCGAAAAAATCATCGTGTTGCGTCCGGACTTGGCCGCCCATCCGCTGGTCAAAGCATTGCGAGAAGAGGATCCATCCGAATGAATGGAATCGTTCGATCGAGGACGGACAGAAGTGCCGCGTTCAGAATAAAGCCAAGGGTCGATGCTAGCGATTCCCCTTGCTTCAATTTTACTACGTCTGCGGTTGCCTGGGCCAAGACACGTCAAGCTGTAGTGCATTTCGTACGAAGAACCATCCATGCCAATCGCATGGAAAGTGTCCAGGCGGCCTTTGGATGCGCACGCAATGGGACGTCACATCCACGTGTCTACTGCGCGTTTCGTTCAGTTGCGCTTGAGTATAAAGTATTCACCATCTTCCACGATTTGTTTGGGTGGTTCGCCCTCGCGTACGACCCCCCAGATCACGCTGTTGTCGTCTTCTGGATCGGTGACACCCACGATCCTTTCCGTGAAGTCGGAGGTGACCACCACTGGTTTTTCGATGGTTCCAGGAGGTGCGTGGATCCACGCGTAATCTTCTGCGAAGATGTCCACCCCCTTCTCTTCGTACTCGAGCTCGTGCCTGTGGAAGGAAACGGATGGTTCGTTAGGACGAGTTCGACCACGTGTTTCCGTTGGGCAAGGTGCGATCGTCTTGCACGGTTGTTTCTTTCTGGGTCGGACGCGTCGTGACGCAAGGCGCACGCGAGCGTTTTCGCGTCCTCGTGCGCACCTTTCCAGTCCCGTGACGGTGTCCACGTCTTCCGTGGTGGTCACGCCAGCTGCGAAGGACGGAGCACTGCCGTGGAACTCCCTCGTCTGGATCCCAAGCGCATCCACACGCAAGTCAGCACGTCGCACGCACCTCGACACGTCTCTGTCCACGACCACGTTCCCTTGTCTTCGTCTCTTCGACCCGTTTCGCGCGTGCGTCGTGTGCTTGCACAGCCCTCGTCCGGACCGTTGCTTTCGTGGTGGTTGGTGTCTTTTTTTTTCTCTCTCGTTCGACGTTGCTTCGTTTCGTCGGTGCGTGCGCGTGCACGTGTGTCCCTGTTTCGTTTTCTTCCTTCGTTTCGTTCCGTTTCCCTTCGTTCCACGTGCCTCGTTGGCACGGCATCGTCCACGTCTTCTTCGTTCTTCGTGCGTGGGGTCTTCTTCCTCGTCCATTTCCCATTTGTCCTTCTTTCGCGTTCGTTCTACCTCGTTTTCCTCTCTTCTCCTCACCTGTGCGTTCTGCATGGCTTCAGCAGCCACGGGCATCCCCTTCCATCCGCG
Source organism: Picocystis salinarum (assembly GCA_038048775.1). NCBI lineage: Eukaryota > Viridiplantae > Chlorophyta > Picocystophyceae > Picocystales > Picocystaceae > Picocystis > Picocystis salinarum. The sequence goes on from JBBULP010001321.1 coordinate 4,784, forward strand.
GTGTCCGATCTTCTCCGCCACACGCGCCAACCTCGTCCATGCAGCCACCAACGCCATCGTCTTCGTGCCACCACCGATCAAACCCACACCACCACCTCCACCACCACGTGCACCCCTTCCGAAGGGTCAGTTGCACCCCTTCGAAGGGTCAGTTGCACCCCTCCCGAACCACCAGTTGCACCCCTTCGAAGCAGCAGATGCACCCATTCGAACCAGCAGATGCACCCCATTCGGAGCAGCAGATGCACCTTTGGAAGCAGCAGTTGCACCTTCTTTCGACCTCTTGGCGCTGTGGCATCTGGCTCGTCGCACCACCTTCGCTTGTTCTTCTTGTCTTTCTCTTTCTTCAGCTGCTGCTTTTGCTGCTGGTGGTGCTGCTGCTTGCACGTGTGTGTTCGTTCACACGTGCACGTCCATCGACGTGTCGCATGCCGCGGACGCCTCTCTTCCACGCCGGAACGCCCAACCGCGCTTCCCACACCGCAGCAAGCGACGCACATGGACAAGGCGCACCTGCGACGCACGAAATGGAGGATCCGCACGTCGGAATGGAAGGCGAAACGCATCCAAGAAGAACAAGAAGGAGATGGAAAGAGAGGCGATCGTGGACGTGCGTCGCAGCTGAGCTTCGACGTGGACGCCTTCGACGACGGCGAAGCACGGACGAAGCGCGGCATGGACGTCGATCGACAAGCTTCCGCGCACGTGAAGGACGAGTGGGAAGCACCTGCAGGCGTGGAAGTAGAAACGAAACGCAGGCGTGGACATGCAGCCACGTACACGCCAGAAGCCATCGAAGACGTACGCACGAAGGAGAAGACACGACGATCACGCGAACGCACGAGAGACGTGGCTGACGCAAGACGGGAACGACGAAACGCACAGCTGAAGAAACACACGTTTGGAAAGCGACGGGAACGTGCGTCGAACGAAACGAACGAGAAGGAAACAAACGACACACGCGACACGTCGGAAACGTGGCTGGAAGAAGATGATGGAGGTGGAGGTGACGAACGCACCTTGCACAGACCGAGACACGTGCATTGGGACCAAGGCAACGGAATGGAGAGCCTGGAAGACGAACAATTGCCGGAATACGTGCCGCTGGTGGAAGAAAACGTGCATGAAGAACAAGGTAAAAAGTCCCCCGATGAAGAAGACATGGATTGGGAAGCAGAAGATGACTTCATCCATGCACAACTTGCCAAAGCAGTGGGTGGCTTCCCCCGCAGAGAAGGAGACCTGGAAAGGACGACCAATCCATACATCGGACCGACGCACACACCAGAAAGTTCAAGGACCATGCAGGACATCGATGCCGAGGCCAAGAACGCCAAGAACAACTTACGGAAGCGCATCGAAGCTTTGAAAGAATCCAAAATAAACGCACTGCAACAACTGGAACGTTCACAGAGCTCCATGGAGACAGCATCCAGCAATGTTGCTTCCTGCAAGGAACGCCTCGAAAGGTTGTCCGCCAAGTACACGTATCTGCAATCCCTGAAGCAATACGTGCAAGCCCTCTGTTCTTGCCTCAACGCCAAAGCTCCCTTGGTTGAAGAAGTGCTGGAGGAAGCAAAAGCTGCTCATCAAAACCGAAGAAATGCAATAAAGGATGTACAGCTTACACTGCAATCTGCAGCCATTGCCGCTGGGGAAGCAGCGGTCTCATGCATGATGCAGTCTCTGGTGACTGGCTCAGGAATGGAATCTACAACGGACACTTGTGCCTCTGCTCGCAGAGAAAAGCTGCTATCTTTGGTGAATTCTACTGATCAAGACAGTTTCTCGTGGACCTTGAAGTCCGTGTATGAGGACCTTCACGAAGGACCAAAGGGGAAGGAGCTGAAGGAGGTGAATCTACAATGGGAAAACCGCTTGAAAGATTGCCACGAGGCTGGATCCACAATTTTTGCAGATGCGGATACCATTTTTTCTGATGTGGAGGCCGTGTCCTCACGCATTGCGGAGTGGAAGGTGCATCAGGAAGATTCTTACTTCGATGCGTACATGCCCCTCTCACTGGGCAAGCTGCTGTCACCTTTTGTGATGCTGGAGTTGATCGGTTGGCATCCACTTGGTCGCACATGCCAGAGCCCTTCTTTCTGCAGTGGCAATGTGAATGAAATGGCATGGGTGAAAAGCTTGAAGATGTTTCCCACATCAAAAGGCAGGGCTGATGATACGGATGGAGCGATTGTGCAGCAATTGCTCTTGAGGATAGTGGTGCCTTTTCTTCACTTTCTGGTTGAACATTGCTGGGATCCTTCAGATGTAACAGAGAACGATGCACTCCTCTTGACCGTAGAAGAGCTTCTTGCGTTTGACGAGGACCCACCATCCGAAACAATGCATGAGCTGTTGCATGCCATATTCAGAAGACTGTATCATACTGGGGAGAACGTGAGCGTGGTTTGCTGGCCGCCTATGGTGCTGGCACATCTCACAGAAGAGGCTGAGCTTGCATCAACTCTTTACTACAAAGCAGTTCAATTTCTGCAGGCAGTTTTGAAATGGAGAGAAATCCTGGAGCATGGTACCTTGTTTGCCCTTGTGATGGACAATATCATCATGAGTAAGATGGTCCCACACCTGAGAGTAAGTTTTGCAAGCCCACATGATTGTTTGAAGCGCTTGTCCAGTTTGGTGAGCATGCTGCCAGAGAACTGGCTCGTCGGCCAGCATCCTGCAACGAACAGTTTGCGGGAGATCTGCGAGTCGCTTCAGGCCCGCATGAATATGGAGCAGGATGGTTATGAAGAGGATGCACGCATTTGCTTACAGCAACTCCTGTCCAAATTCCCCCGGTAGTGACCGCACTGCTTCATCTGGTGGTAATAAAGGTTTAAACTTGTGAAGTGGCACATAGAAGGATCGTGCCAGGTTACTCTCAGAGAAGCAAAGCATGTTTCATCTAGAACTTGGGACATGCACAGCTACATTTATCCATCGTTGAAATGTTTCCGTTTGACAGGACACAGTGCCCAACAAAGATGATCAAATTGAATCGAAGCATTTGAAATGTGGTCATCCTTGTACAAGCAAGCCTGTCTACTTTGTACCATCGGCTTGACTTTCTGAACGAAACCTAGACGGTCGCCACGCACTTTCCCGTTGTTTAGGCTTAGCTCTTCGACACGTCAATTCATTTCGCATGATGAACAATCATTCCAACAAACCATTTTCACATGTCAGAAGCTTCTTCCCGTTGTCCTTCTCAATTCACTTGACTGTCTCCACTGCAAATCAGTATTTGACAAGGAAGACTGGCGTGCTGGATCTGCAGGGGAAGAGGCGCAATTACAAGCGTGCATTTGTCGCTACGAGGTTCGAGATCTTTGCAGGAATACATGCATGAGAAGGATGCAGAGTTGCATTGTTGCAAATAGAGCTTAGTGTGAAGAGTTTGGTTGTGGGTTGTTGCGGGGCAAACAGTTGGGCTGAAGTTCATGCAGCCCTGGAATAGCGAGGACATCTTTTTTGTTCTGTTTTACACACCTATAATCGGAGGATTTTGTCCATTTTCTTCTTCAGCAAGTATCCATGTTTAACTTAGAAACTTCACTTTCCAAAGTCGTAGCAAAAGTACCATCCTTACTCGCAGCTGTTAGAATAAACTTGGCATGAATGACATCGGCAATGACATGCTCTTCCACTGCGAGCGGTTCCACATTTGCTGCTTTCGCAGAAAAGGGCCGAACTGAGGTCCCCAAGGATGCTTCAAGGTACTCTCGTTGGGATGATATGATTGCATCTAGCGGGCCTTCCTTCAATTGTTCATGGTAGACATCCACCCTGTCGGTGATCGTCAAACCAGCCGCCTTCCGCATCTTTTGGATCCTGTTGACCATCTCCCTGGCCAACCCTGCCATGACTAGAGACTCGTCAGGCACCAAGTCTAGGACGACCAAAACATCCCCATCCCCAGCAGCGTCAATTTCTTCACTGCTTGTTCCTGCAGGCTGCTTAAAGTCGCGTACAACTTTGATGTCGCCCGTACAGAGTACATGTCCTTCAAGAGAAATGCTGCCAGAGCTTTCAAACATACTAATGTCACTTTCACCCATCCCTTTTACAGCCTTCGCGACTCTTCCCATGTCCTTGCCCAAACGTTTTCCAAGCGATGCCCAATCCGGCTCTGCACGAACATTTGCAAACTTGGATGGATCGTTGCAAGATGATATCGTGCGAACATTTATTTCTTCCGTAACGTACTCCTTTAAATCCCCTACTAGGTCAGACAAGAAATCGTCGTCTGGATGCACTACAGTAAGCTCACGAAGTGGTGTCTTGACCGGCTTCGCGTGCCTGTCTCGAATAATCCTTGCCAACTCAATCACTTTCTGCATCCTGTTGACAGAAAGCTCAATTCTTTTTTCCATCTCTGTAGAAGGTGTTGCAACTGGAAAGCTGCAGAAGTGGACGCTCTCAGGCTCATCTGGTTTGCAGCGCCGAAGGTTCTGAAACATTGACTCCACGAAGAAAGGTGTAAAGGGGGTCATTACCTTGCATAGGGTCATGATAACTGAGTACAATGTCGCAAGTGAAGCTCTACAGTCTGCGTCGTCGGTCTTCCCTTTTAGGCGCTTCCGGTTGTACCTGACGTACACATTTGTAAGACTATCTATGAACTTTACCAGATATGGCATAACTGTATACAGGCGATACCCGTCCATTTCTTGACGAACAAATTCAACCAGAGAATTGCTGGAAATAAGTATCCAACGATCCAATACGTTTGACACCTTGCTGAGGTCCACATCATTGATATTAAATGGTTTCAATCCTGCAGCCTCAAGACGTAATGCATTCTGTACCAGAAACCTGTATGCGTTGTACCAGGGAAGGAATACATCCTTCACTACGTCGGAGACACCTTTGCGTTGGAATCTGAGCGGTTCAGCACGGACAACTGGGGAGTTGCAGAGGTAGAGCCGTAAAGCATCTGCTCCTATGTCGTGAATGAGTTCCACAGGGTCTGGATAATTCTTCAAGCGCTTACTCATCTTCTTGCCATCAGCTGCTAGCACTAAACCATTGCAAATAAGATTCTTGAAGGGAGGTTTATCGAACAGTGCCGTTGACAAAACCATGAGCGTGTAGAACCAGCCCCTAGTCTGGTCCAGTCCCTCAGCAATGAAATCTGCCGGGAAGTTTGACTCAAAAAACTCCTTGTTCTCAAAAGGATAGTGCTGCTGTGCATAAGGCATGCTTCCGCTTTCAAACCAACAGTCAAACACATCTTCTACTCGACGCAATTCTCCTTTGCCTTGCTTTGAAGGAATTGTTATGTGATCCACATAATGCCTATGCAGGTCGCAGACTTTTTGGCCTGAAAGCTCCTCCAGCTCAGCCACAGATCCAATGCAGACAATTTCCTCCCCGTCCTCACTGGCCCAGATCGGTATTGGGGTGCCCCAGAACCGGCTACGAGAAACGGCCCAATCATGAGCATTCTCCAACCAGTTATGAAAACGCTTTTCTTTTACAAAATTAGGAACCCAGTAAGTCTCACTGTTGTTCTTCAAAAGCCTTTCCTTTATCGTTTCTACCTTGACAAACCAGCTTGGAACTGCTTTGTAAATAAGTGGCGTGTCAGATCTCCAGCAGAAAGGATACGAGTGAACTATACTGGCACTGTCGACGAGGCGCTCCATGGTCTTTAGCATGGCAATGATATCTTTGTCTGCCTCCTTGACTTGACGACCAGCAAAGTCACTGACCTGCTGGGTAAAACGCCCACTGTCATCCACGGGGTTCGGCAGTTCACCACCTTTCTCGATGATTCCACCCTGTAAGCACACCCGATAGTCGTCTTCACCAAAAGCTGGTGCACAGTGGACAACCCCAGTACCGCTGTCATCTGTCACATACCCATCTGCCACGACGCGGAACGCTGTTTTAAGGTGGGCGTAGTATCCAAACAGTGGAGCGTAGCGAGTGCCTGCAAGTTCAGTCCCTTTGACCTTTGCCAAGATCTCAAAGCCTGCTGGGCCGTCTCCTGCATCCTTTTTTCCCTTCTTCTTTGGCACCGCACCAGGAATAGCAGAGAGCCTTGCCTCGGCCACAACGTAAATGTTCCCTTTTGCTGGGTCTCTTACCCTCACGTAGGTGAATTCCGGATTGACGCACAGTGCCAGGTTGCTCGGCAACGTCCATGGCGTGGTTGTCCAAGCCACAAAGGATGCATTTTCAGGATCTCCAACGATGGGGAAGCTGACCATCACGGCTGGATCGGACACGTCCTTGTAGTTCTGTCCTGCTTCGAAGTTGGACAGAGGCGTGCAGCACGCTGTGGAGTACGGCATCACTTTAAATCCTTTGTAGACCAGCCCCTTCTGGAAGAGCTGTTGGAAGACCCACCACACACTTTCCATGAAGGTAGGATCCAAGGTTTTGTAGTCGTTTTCGAAGTCGATCCATCTGCCAACCCTTTTGATGGTTTTTTCCCATTCTTTGGAGTACCGCATGACGATGCTCCTGCACTCTTCGTTGTACTTGTCAATGCCCATTTCGTAGACGTCGTCTTTGCTTTTGATTCCCAGCTTCTGGTCGATCTCGTATTCCACTGGGAGTCCATGGCAGTCCCAACCGAACCGTCGGACCACGTGATGTCCGGTGGTGGTGGCATATCGCGTGACCACGTCTTTGATCGTTCCAGCCAGGATGTGTCCGTAGTGCGGCAATCCCGTGGCGAACGGCGGTCCATCGTAGAACACATATTCCGGCATGCCACGAGTCCGTTTCTCTTGCTCATGGAAGGCATCCAACTGGTCCCAGAGCTGCAACACACGCTCTTCCTGCACGTCCGTTCGCGTCTCAGGTCAGCACATCCGCCTCCTACGTCCCTTCCACGCGTCGAGACGTGCTCCATGCACCTACTTCGCGTGCAAAGTGGAAGTCTTTCGACTCCAACACGTCCTCCATCGTGGCGGCGCGCACGTGTGCGACGGCGATGGACGATGGCAGCGACCTGATGCGAGAGGAGAAAAAAAGCGAAACAAAAAGAATTTGGGGGAATTTCATGGTGGGAGAAAGACAGTAAAAGGGACGGGAAAACGAGGCGAGACGTCCTCTGCGGTAGGAGAGATTTGGACGGAGGCGGGGGCCAGGGGAGGAGGGAGATAGGAAGGGAGGTGGAAGTGAGACCGTGGAGGAAAGGTTGGGATTGAAGCCAGTCAACCAGACAGGGTGGGAGAAGCAGACACAACATGCATGGTGGAGATGGAAAGGTGGAACGGTGTGAATTGTGATTGCAATGGTGCATGAAGACAGCAAGAAGGTGTGCGGTGCTCAACTCTCATGCAGGCCAGACGTGCGGAAAAATGCCAACGGAACACCACACAACAAAAGGAAAAGCTCCCCTAGGTGCGCCTGGAAGGTTGCTGCTCAGAACCTTGGGCGTACATGGAGGCCGTGCGTTGGGGATTGAGCCCCCCTTCCCCCGGTTCCTCTGACGGTAGACTCACGTCCACGTTCCCTGATGCACCTGCCCTAGCACTGGGAGGTAGGACGTACGTATGGTCTGTCCCCAAAATGGTCCCGCGGTCTATGGTTGCTTTCCTCGGTTCTAAAACATGGTACAACGGCGCCGGAGCACCTGATCCTGCCGCTTCTTCTTTGCGCAGGTCCAATCTTCCATCCTCGGTGGGAGCCCTGGCGAGCGGTGGCGGCGGGGGTAGGTGCTCTTCCTCCATCTCCTCTTCTTCCGCTTCCTCTTCGCTTTCATCTTCTTCCTCTTCTTCGCTCTCGTAGGGTTTGATCTCTCCCCACCGCGTGTCTCGATCCAAAAGCTGGTCGATCTTACGCTCTGGATCCTCCAAACTCTCCACAGGAGGTCCAAACACGTCCCCGTATAGGGGGACCCCGGCATGGTCAACCGGAGGCATACCCCATCCACCCACGTGAAATCCGTACTGGGCACCAGGAGGGAGAGGTGCATTCACGCCTGGAATCTTCAAGGAGGGATACGAAGGGGGAGGTCCATGTCTTTGCTGCGCAAGGAGCCAAGGTGGAGGCACATATGGTCCATGAGGGGGAGGAGGAGGCATGCCTAGTGCACTCCGTAACGCGTCAGAGAGCACTCCTGGTCTGAATCCTTGACCACCAGCGATCTTTGCACTGCTCTCGTACTCCTTTCCCTCGTAATAGACATCCCCAAAACAAGTCAATTTTGGCTTTGTCTGGTGCTTGAAGAATGCGTCGTGCAAGACCTGGTAATCGATATCTATCTTGGAAACTTTTCCGGTGATTCTCTCCCTCTGCTTTTGCTTCATCTTCTTCTCATCGTCCTTCTCCTGCAGAAATAGTTCATTGTCAACACAGCGAATTGTCAGCGCTTCTTGCTTGAAACTCGAATTGCACTTGCAAAACGTAGGGCATTCCACTCACCGCGTAAGAATCTCGTATTTTTTGAATGCCGGTGGCTGCGATGAAGTCTGGTAGTTCGAATGGAGGCTTCTCTTGGCCCCTCTTTCCTTGGAGGTACCTTCTCTTGTTTGCCCAATGCTGCGGAACGGGGACGGTGTTCGGGATGGACTTGATTTCCACGAGAAAGTGAGGATCGGGAGCTGTTGCATCCCACACTTCCACCACCTCTGGGTGTTTGGAAATTTGCTTCAGCTTCGCTACCAAGGATTGCTGCATCTCCTTTCTCTTTTTCTTCGGCAGATGCGACAGACCACGGTCTGGCACTCCTCCGTTTTTCTCGCCTTCTTCTTCGCTCTCTTCGCTCTCTCCCATGATTTCCATCTTCTGTTCTTCTTCTTCTTCCGCTTTCGTCCCATCTTTTTCTTCCTCATCTTCTGGTGTGGGGTCGGAAGCCATCACGCCGAACCTAGCGAGCACCCCACAAAACGCGTCTTCGTTTTCTCCTTTTCCAAGTGCTTCTTTCGGAATCGGTTCCATCACGTATTCCACGTGTTCCATGGTCTCGTTCGCGTCTTCTCCATCCTTCCGGTTTCGTTTGTCGTCCACCTCCGTGTCTGTCTTCGGTTCCTTCCCACGCCGGTTCTTCGCGTTCTTTTCGTCCGCCACTTCTTCCACGCATCGCTTGCGCTTCTTCCTTTCCTTCTGACGCAGTTTTCGAGCCGGCATCGTCCCAGCACGCGCGTGTGCGCTGCGTTTGGCGCGTCGACGCGCCGATGGACGCGACGACGGCGACGTCGGGAGAAATGCGACGAAAAAAACACGAAAAACAGGAATTAAAAACGAAAAAAAAAGAGAGGAGGCCCAAGCCACAGCGAAGGAGCTCGGATCGAGGACCGACGAGGGACCGACCGAATCGCGAGAGAGACACAGAGAGAAAGACCGCGTGGACCGTGTCATGGACCGCAATCGGGGAGGGAATTCGGATCCCCTCGTCAGTGCGAAGGCAAGGAGGGGAGCCTGCATCCCTTGCGAAGGTAGCTCTCGATGGAAGCCCCAAAGCGATCGATATCTTTGCGGACCACGTTGCGATGCTCCCAACCCATCGCTCGCGGAGGAACAGCCACCAATCCGGTACCTTTCCTCTGCGTGTTGCGATGGAGTTTGGGCGGATCTTCGTAGGCGTGGTGCTGCAGTGCAGCGAAGGTGCACGTGGGAATGCGACGTACGCGCATGCGCGTCTACGTGCACGAGTGACACGTCCTTCCTCCGTCCGAGCGTGGGAGGAGGTGGCATGGCGGAACGAGACGAACTCACCCGTTCGGCGAGCGGAGACGCCTTCCCGCAGCTGCCGAAAGTGTCGGCAGACGCACAGCCCTTCGTGCCGAAGGCGAGACGTGCCGACGCGCAACCGACCGCCACAAACGTCCATGCTGCGCCTTTCGTGCCGAGGAACCGGTCGCAGAAGAACCATGTGCAAGCGCGCAGGCAAGCGCAGTGGACGCGACAAACCACCGCGGAAGCCGGAGGTGGTTCCGGAGACACCTTTGCCACGCCGAACCGAAGGCAAACGAGCGGCAAAGTGCTCCAGAAATCCTTCTTCATGTCGGAAGAACTCAGGCAAGAGTTGAAAGTCAAGCAGTACATGAAGTTGGCGCAATTGGGACCGGAAGCAGATCCGAACTTTCCTAGGGTCGTGTACGAATACCATTCGGTGGTGCCGCTGGAAAGCGGCGTGACCAAAGACTCCACCTCTGTCTCTTTCGGTGTGCACACGCAAATCGTCAAGGGAGTCGGATTTCGAGACGGAAGGGCGTATGCGCTTTGTTACATTGATGGTTCTCAAGTCATCCCTTCCAGCGACCTGTTCAGCCACGCCAAAGAGGTTGTGGAGAGATGGAAACCTTTGAGGAACCATCCGCATCTCTGCGGCCTCCACGATGCCTTCATCAGCAAAGAATTTGGTGGGATGCCGGCCCTCTATCTGGCCCACGAATACCATCCAAAGGCGGTTTCCCTGGCCCAAGCGTTCCTCCACAATACGGGGCACGACAACCGATCCAACGTGAAAGTGACCGAGAAGCAGCTCTGGCATTATGCAATACAAATGGCCACATTATTGCAAGCCGTGCACGAAGCAGATTTGTCGTTGCGGCCGGGCGGGCTCCATCCCACAAAAGTCCTCCTCACCAGCAAAGGAAGACTACGGGTCTCGATGGTGGGAATCTTGGATGTCTTGGCTAGGAACTTTCCACAGAACATGAGGGTTGCCCAGAAGCAAGACCTCGTGGGACTTGGACGCCTCTTGCTTTCCCTGGCCAGCGGATCGATGACTTCAGCTTCAGTGGAGAGGGCTGCTCAGTACTCTGCAGACATGCAGCGTCTTATCGCGGCTCTACTGACCAGCATGGATTCCAACGGGTTGCGGGATGCCAAGCAGTTGATGATGTTTTTCGGGGACCGCGTTTATGGAGTGCTTGAGGACATGCACTCTTACTGCGATGATCTCACGCAAGATCTATCGGCTGAGCTAGAAAATGGCAGAATCAGCAGGTTGTTGATGAAACTGAACATGGTCCTGGATAGACCCGACGACGACATAGAACCGGGGTGGTCTGAAACCGGGGATCGATATCTGCTGAAACTGTTTCATGACTTTGTGTTTCATCATGTCGATGAGGATGGGGCAGTGAGCGTAGAATGGGGGGGCATGGTAGAGGCTTTGAATAAGCTGGATGCAGGAGTACAGGAAGAAATAGTGCTCATGAGCCGTGATGGGAGCTCGTTGTTAATTGTTTCCTACGCGGACATTAGGAGGTGTATTGAGTCAAGTTACAATGAAATTGTCCAACGATCAAGGCTTTTAAAATCGCAACTGAGAAAAAAGTAATGAATTATCATTTCATCCCATGTCTACCAGCATTCTCTTGCCGCTGCGATCGGCGATGCTGTGATTATTCTTCTCGAAATCAGACAACCCCCGTGGGCAGCTGCATGACACCCGTACCCTCTATGGCACTTTTCACGTAGTAGTAACAGAAGTCACCAAGGATGAACGTTTGAACAATCTCTGATATCAGAACCATTGGCGGCCAAAACCCTGAACCTAGCGTTTTGAAGAGGTAACTGGACCCATTGATGAGCTGAAAAATCCAATGTGCACAGGACAGGAACCTAGACACGCCCAGCGCAAACACGTAGTGGGAGGTGACCCGTTCCACCATTTTCGAGTTCTGCATAAGCCGAAGCTGGGGAAGGACAGAGACCGCCTCCAGGTAGACACAGAACGCCCACACAACCCGGTTGACGATCCAATGCTTTGTGCCGGGATGCGCGACCAGCGACAGCAGTGCACAGGGCACAAGGACGTAATAGATCTTCATGCTGTCCAGTTCCTTCGTGTAGGTCTGTTTGAGGGGGGCGCGCATGGTGTATATGACCCACGCTGTGCTGGCTAGCGTGATGAGATCCAGGAAGGTATGCACATCGAATTCCATCAGGAAGCTGCAATACAATCTTGCTGCGAGGAAGATGGCTGTCAGTTCCTGCGTTTTGAGCGACAGTCCTGCGCAGCTCTTAACACGCAGCAGCTTGTAGACGAGCACGGCGGTTCCGGTGAAGTGGGAGATTTCCGCCAGCACGAACAGCACGTCGTAGTCTTCGATCATCGCCCACAGCACGATCAAGGCCTGCACGTGTATCGGTCATGTCGTCAGCTTCGTCGTCCCTTTCGATTCCGTCTCCCATGGGCACGTCCTGCTTTCCTCGCTTCGCTCTTCGACGCACCAGCACGCCACCAGCCACCACGATCCCGAGCTGCTGCAGCGGGGTCCGGCTCCTCATCCATCGCGACACGTTTCGCATCGCGTTCGCCATCGTCCACCGCGCAACGCGCGTCTCGTCCTCGGTTTCGTCGTCTTGGCTTTCGGGTTCGACCTTCGGTTTCGTCCGTCTGGTCCTTCCTTTCCAGCTTCGAATAGATGGGGAAGAGATCCGGGACAGTCGGGGAAGGGATCCGGAGCTTTCCCCACCGGATGCCTTTTCTCGATGAAAACGGAAGGACGATCGAGAAACGGCGAAAGGGAAGCTTGATCGGACAGACCCGACGCGACTCGGGTTCGAAAGGTCGCTTCGCCCCTTTCTCGTCCACGCGAACCCGTTCCGATCGGCGAAGGTCACATCCCGACGAGGATTTGCATCGTTTTTACAGTGGATCCTCGACGCTATATGCAAGGATGGTCGTTCCATGGGATGGGCGTGGCGATCGGTCCACCACCACGAGAGGATTTCGCGCGGGAGTTCCCACGAACGAACGTGCAGGCACGCGCGTCGCACGTGCGATCGCCATGGGCGCACCGGAAGACGACTATCCAGACGAAGTGGAAGCCCGCCTGGTGAACGAAGAGTACAAGATCTGGAAGAAGAACACTCCATTCCTGTACGATCTGGTGGTGACACACGCACTCGAATGGCCGAGCTTGACGGTGCAATGGCTGCCGGAGAGAATCGAACCGCCTGGAAAGGACTATTCGGTGCAGAAGCTCATCCTGGGCACGCACACGTCGGAGAACGAGCAGAATTACCTCATGCGAGCGGAAGTCAAGGTGCGCACGCAGGAAGACGGATTCGCACGACCGACGCGAAAGGTTCCCTCCAAACCCTACGCTTGGCCGATGAAGCTGACGAGACGCACGTGTACGACGCACTGCATCGGTTTTCGCCGGACGATGTGGGCTGCAGCTGCCTCTGGAAGACACGGAACTGGACGCTCGCGAATACGACGACGAAGGAGGGGAAGTGGGCGGCTTTTGCGCGGCCGCGGGGAAGGTACAGGTGGTGCAGCAGATCAACCACGACGGCGAAGTCAATCGCGCTCGTTACATGCCGCAAAATCCGTTCCTGATCGCCACCAAGACCGTGAGTGCGGAAGTGTACGTGTTCGACTACACGAAGCATCCGTCCAAGCCACCTGCAGACGGCAAATGCAATCCTGACCTACGTCTACAAGGGCACAAGACGGAAGGCTACGGACTCTCGTGGAGTCCGTTTTGCGAAGGTCATTTGTTGAGCGGTTCGGACGACGCGCAGATCTGCTTGTGGGACATATCGGCGGTGACGAAGGGGAGTCGCACGCTGGACGCCAAGTCCATCTTTCAGGGACATCTAGGGGTGGTGGAAGATGTCGCCTGGCACTGCAAGCACGAGTACCTGTTTGGATCGGTCGGCGACGACAAGCAGCTGTTGATCTGGGACACGAGGAAGCCTTCGGACAGCGCCACACTTCACACCATCGAAGCTCATCAAGCGGAGGTCAATTGCTTGGCCTTCAATCCCTTCAACGAGTACGTCCTTGCAACCGGTTCGGCGGACCAGACGGTTGCGCTTCATGACATCCGCAACTTGGGCACCCGGTTGCACACTTTTGTTAGTCACACGGAAGAAGTCTTCCAAATAGGATGGAATCCGAAGAACGAGACTATCTTGGGTTCTTGCGGTGCAGATCGCAGGTTGATGGTATGGGACTTGAGCCGCATCGGCGAGGAGCAGTCTGCCGAGGACGCCGAGGACGGTCCGCCGGAGCTTTTGTTCATTCACGGCGGTCACACGTCGAAGATCTCGGACTTTTCTTGGAACCAGAACGACGATTGGGTGGTGTCTTCGGTGGCGGAGGACAACATCCTCCAGATCTGGCGCATGGCCGAGAACATTTACCACGACGACGCACCTGCGTTGCCTGCAGGTCCACCTCCTCCGTGACATGGGAACCGCCTGGCAGACGCATCCATGCAATCCACGTGCCTTCCTTCCCTCTCCCTCTCCCTCCTGCATCTTCCTGTGGTCCGTCCATTCGCACCGTTCCACCTCGTCCAACGCATCGACGCATGCGCACTTCTCTTCCACCACGAGAGTTTCTTCTCTCCTCTTCGTCTCCCCTGCCTTCCCATCCCCTGGCGAGCCGCCTCGTCCTCCACCGACCCCTCGAGAAGAAACTCCCTCCTGGGTCGTGTGGCGTGGGCCAGGTTCCGATCCCGGTCGGTGGCCTTCCTTTCGTTTTGCGGATTAGACCCGCGTGGCTTTCCAATGGAAAGGGAAATGGACGTCCAATCGAACCCAAACGCAAACCGAAGCGAAGGAACGACACTGGCGGCGGGATGGGATGGGACCAAGCGAAACCGCGGCAAGAAAGCAACAAACGGACGTTCGAAGACGATGAAGCGCCGAGGAAGATCCGATCCATCCAGTTCGGACTCATGTCTGGACAAGAAGTGGAAAAAATGGCCGAACTGGAAGTGAACGATCGAACGCTCTTCCAAATGCCAGAACGAACACCCATGCCAGAAGGTGTGTTGGATGCGAGGATGGGCACCAGCGACAAAAAAGGAGAGTGCAAGACGTGTGGAGGATCACTCACCGACTGTGCAGGACATTACGGTTACATCCAGCTGGAACTGCCAGTCTTCCACATCGGATATTTCAAAACTGTCCTGGCCATCCTGCAATGCATCTGCAAATCCTGCGCCTCACTTATGCTGTCCGAAGAAGACAAAAGAAACTACCTCAGGAAGTTTAGGAACCCGAAAGTGGAAATCCTGCAGAAAAGGGGCATGTTCAAGAGAATAGCAGACAAGTGCAAGAGGCTCAGGATCTGCCCTGCTTGTGGAGAAGTCAATGGCTTCGTGCGCAAAGTGGGAGGGTCCTTTCGCATCGTGCACGATAAATTCGCGAAAAATCCCGCATTGCTGGACAATTTCAAGGGAGAGTTCAAGGAAGCCGTGAAACACAATGAAAATATTGCACCACTCCTGAATCGGGTGCAGGACGACCTGAATCCCATACGAGTCCTAGGGCTGCTCAGAAGGATCACACCGGAGGATTGCGAACTGCTGGACCTCGCCGGCAGACCAGAGCACCTCATAACAACGCACATACCCGTTCCACCAGTCTGCATTCGCCCATCTGTTGCGCTGGAATCTGCGGCTGGGAGCAATGAGGACGACATCACCATGAAGCTCGCACAGATTGTAGAGGTGAACAATGTGGTGAGACAAGGGGTGGAAAAAGGGCTGGCCATCTCGAATCTGATGGAAAACTGGGACTTTCTTCAGATGCAATGTGCCATGTACATTAATAGTGAAATGCCAGGGTTACCCCTGGCCTACCAGCCAACAGGAAAACCACTTCGTGGATTTGTACAGCGCTTGAAGGGCAAGCAGGGAAGGTTCCGTGGCAACCTATCTGGAAAGAGAGTTGATTTTAGCTCGCGGACGGTGATTTCTCCAGATCCCAATCTGAGTATTGATGAAGTTGCCATTCCCTACCACGTCGCAGAGACCCTCACATACCCTGAAAAGGTGACTCGCTACAACATTGAAAAGTTGAGAGAAAGGGTCATCAACGGCATGGAAAAGCATCCCGGAGCCAATTTTGTGTACTCGGATCCTGACAGAAAGTGGTACCTCAAATACTGCGACAGAGAACGCGTGGCTGCTGAACTCAGATACGGCGATGTGGTGGATCGGCATCTTGAGGACGGTGATGTGGTTCTCTTCAACCGACAACCTTCACTTCATAAGATGTCCATTATGGCCCATCGTGTTCGTGTGATGCCATGGAAGACCTTTCGTTTCAACGAATGCGTTTGCGCACCCTACAATGCAGATTTTGATGGGGACGAAATGAATCTGCACGTGCTACAGACAGAAGAAGCCAGGGCAGAAGCGCTGACTCTGATGGGCGTTTCTCAGAATCTGTGCACCCCAAAAAATGGGGAAATTCTCGTCTCTGCAACACAGGACTTTCTTACCTGCTCTTACCTTCTCACCAGGAAAGATAGGTTCTTCACTAGGGCAGAATTTGCGGAGCTTTGCTGCTTTATGGGTGATGCACAAGAACACGTTGAGCTCCCAGGGCCGGCAATACTGAAACCCGTTGAATTATGGACCGGCAAGCAACTTTTTGGCATGATTATTCGACCAAACAAGAAGTGGGACACGATCGTGACCTTCCAATTGGAGGAACGGATGTATTCTAATGTGGGCGAATGTATGTGCATCAATGATGGATATGTTTTGTTCATGCAAAGCGAGTTGCTTTGTGGCCAGCTAGGCAAAAAAACACTAGGAGGGGGAAAAGTAGGGTTGTTCAGTGTTCTTTCCAATGATTGCAATGCCAGCGCTGCTACTGCATGCATGAATAGACTAGCAAAACTAAGCGCTCGGTGGATTGGTAATTTGGGTTTCTCCATTGGTATTGACGATGTTTCCCCTAGCCACAGTTTAGATCAAGCAAAAGAGGAGCAGGTGGGCCTAGGTTACAATGCCTGCCACAATCATATCAGTTTGTTTAAGAAGGGAGAGTTGTCTCTGCAGCCTGGCTGTAATGCTGAGCAGACATTGGAGGCAGTGGTCACCGGAGAGCTCAACAAGATTCGAGAAGAAGTAGCCCAGGTTTGCATGAGGGAACTGCATTGGTACAACAGTGCGCTCATTATGTCTCAGTGTGGCTCTAAAGGTTCACCAATCAACATATCTCAGATGGTCGCATGCGTGGGACAGCAGACAGTGAGTGGTGAACGTGTTCCAAATGGCTTTTCAAGCCGCACTTTGCCCCACTTTTATCCATACACAAAGGCACCGGATGCCAAGGGCTTTGTCGCCAACTCATTCTACAGTGGTCTCACTCCAACTGAATTTTTCTTTCACACAATGGCAGGGAGAGAAGGGCTCGTTGACACTGCTGTGAAGACGGCCGAGACTGGCTACATGTCCCGGCGTCTCATGAAAGCACTTGAGGACCTGTCTTCGCAGTATGATGGGACTGTGAGGAATTCTACAGGAGGGATCGTCCAACTTGTCTATGGCGATGATGGGCTTGATCCTGTACACATGGAAGGGACAAAGGGGGAGCCTGTCAACTTTGCGAGGGTCTTGCTGAATGTAAGGACCAATTTTCCACCCAATAATGCAAAGCCATGGAGCGAGCAAGAAATGAAAAACACCATTGAAGAGAATATCACTGCCATAGGAAGTAGGAAGGGTGCCAAGGCAACGGAAACTTTCTTGGAAGCTATGCGGGCATTTTTGATGGCAGAAGTGGAGAAAGCCCAGCTTGCCAGAGCAAAGTTTGGTTTGTCACCATCAAAAACTAATAAGAGAAAGATGCACTTAGAGAAGGCTGCTATGCTTGTGAATGGGCTTACAGAAGAGCAGATCAAAGAGTTCGTAGAAGAATGCAATTATAAGTTTCAACGCAAGGCAATTGAACCGGGTTCTGCCGTTGGAGCCGTGGGGGCACAGAGCATTGGTGAACCGGGTACACAAATGACCTTGAAAACCTTCCACTTTGCAGGAGTGGCAAGCATGAACGTTACGCTTGGTGTGCCTCGTATCAAGGAGATCATCAATGCAAGCAAGAATATAAGCACTCCGATCATGAAAGTAGAGTTGGTTTGCAACAACAGCCTCCGTTCTGCAAGGATAGTGAAGGGACGTATTGAAAAGACCTTGCTGGGAGAAGTATCCAAGTGTATACGCACTGTGTTGGACCCTGGCGGTGCCTACATCGAGGTGCTTTTGAGCAAGGATACAATCGAGAAGCTACAGCTTGATGTGGACTCAGTCACTGTTGCAAGGTCTGTACTTTCTGCCCCCAAGCTGAAGGTGAAAGTCCACCATATCACCGTGGTGCACAAGTACAAGCTCAGCATTGCATGCCCAGTAGAGGACAGGAATGGCATGTTCTTTTTCTTGCAGTATTTGGAGCGTACCTTGCCCAAAGTAATTGTGAAGGGTATCCCAGCGGTAGAAAGGGCCGTGATCAACGATTGCGGGGGTGGCAGATACAATCTTTTGGTGGAAGGGACAGATATGCTCTCTGTGATGAACACCGAAGGTGTGTTGGCCACCCAATCCACGTCCAATCACGTGATGGAGATCGAGCGCACCTTGGGCATTGAAGCGGCCCGCAAGTCAATCATGGACGAGGTGCAGTACACGATGCAACAGCACGGGATGTCCATTGACACACGTCATGCGATGTTGTTGGCGGATGTGATGACGTACAAAGGCGAAGTTCTGGGGATCACCCGCAACGGCATTGCGAAGATGAAGGATTCGGTGTTGATGCTCGCATCCTTTGAGAAGACCACGGATCATTTGTTTGACGCTGCACTTCACGGTCGCCAGGACGAGATTGTGGGTGTGTCGGAATGCATCATCATGGGCATTCCCATCCAATTGGGCACAGGGTCGTTCCAGTTGGGATACGACACCCCACGTGAATGCCGTGTTTCCACAGGTCCACCTCCCTTGTTGCTGTGAAGCACCTTTTGGCTGACCAACCATGGAATATACCCTTTGTGGAGAACCTACCCCATCCATGCACGAGATCCGTATCGCCTCTCCCATTCTCGGAGAGAGATCCAAGCCATCGCCCCACCCTCGTGTCCCACACGAAACCATCCGCAACACCTGGGGAGGGTCCAGCTGGCACCCGTCCATTGGGCGACGTCCGCATCCACCAATCATCGGTCGGAAAAGCGGGGCGAATCCGAGCTGGCAGCGCAGGCGGAGGAATATGCCCCTTGCCACATCCGTCTGTGGATGGACGGGCGGATGGAATGCAAGTGGGTTGGTACCACGCAAGCCATGACATGTGCGTGGTGGAAAGAACACACAAGACATTGGCGTGGTGGCTGAAGCGACATGACACGCATGAATGGTAGCAGCGAAGGCTCCTCCCACAGTTCCGGACCTTACGGCATCCGAAAGAGGAGGTCCGCTGCCAATTTGGTGTATTGGCAACAGAAAGGAAAATCCGTGCCCAAGACGTTCGGCGGAGTGTGGAAGCTGTTCAAGAAAAATGCAACGCCGAGGCTTTTCATTTCCGTCCTTGGACAAGCGCAAGATTTTTACGACTTCTCCATTGTATCGTGGGTGAAAAAGCTGATGAGCGAACAATATCCCGTCACCACAACGGACGAGGCCTTGGTCAGCAGCATGCCAATCTTGGGAGCAGTGGTGGGAATGGTGGTCATGGGATACCTCATTGACAAGATTGGCAGAAAAGCAGCATCAATGATCACGCCTATCATCATTATTGTATCATCTGTGCTTTCTGCTGCAGTCAGTGATGGATGGTGGGGGGGAATGAGCGCCTGGAGGGTCCTTGCACTCTGGCGCTTCTTCCTCGGATTCGGGGCTGGCGGAGAGTATCCAATCAATGCTACCATCGCATTTGAAGGGGCTGGTCGCTCGCGTTTCGATGCAAGCTTATCAATTCTGTTTGTTGTTTTATTTAGTACAATCTTGAGTCAGATATTTGTTCCAGCTTATACTGCAATCCTACTGTATGCAGGCTTGAGCAATGAAAAAACATGGCGGCTGCTTCTTGGAACAGGTGCAATCCTTGGTGCACTTGTGTGGTGTCTGCGCCACTTTTTTACCAAGGAGTCATCCTCCTACGAAATCATGCTCAAGAAGGAAGAAAAGGAGATGGAAGAGCAGGGAGTCACTCGGGAAATGATCGTGAAACATTACTTTTCACATGCCTTTGACAAAACTGTATGGCCAGCTTTGATCAGTGCGGGTCTTGCTTGGTTCATTTTTGATATAGTCGCGTATGGCTACGGTGTGTATGAGAGCCAAATTGTCGACAATATCCTAACCAGCCCATCAGTCAAGAAAGAAGCCCTCACAGTATTTTACATCCACTGCGCAACCTTCTTCTGCGTCATATCACCCTGGCTGCTGGCAAAGATCACCAACAAGTGGCTTTATGCAGTCAGTGGCCTTTTCTTTGGAGGCATGCTCATCTTTGTGAGCCAAGGAGACTCGTTTCTTTCTGGCTCCACGGGAGGGCAAATTGTGATACTCTGCATTGTTATCATTGCATACACCTTTGGAAATATCTGGTCGTATCTGATGGCAGGAGAGATTTGGCTTCCACAAATTAGGGGGTTATTCTTTGGAATAGCTGCTGCTGCTGGAAAGTTGGGTGCCTTTGCGAGCACAATGTGGATGGCATACACGATCGATGGGCTTGGCTGGGTGACAGCAGTAACCATTCTGGGTGTGTTTGGGATATTACAATTTTTCTGGGTTTTCCTCTTTTGCCCAAATTATACGTATGGTATTCTTGAAGACATCGAGGTACTGTTTCATACTGAGCCACTTAGTTCACCAGACACATACCACACCCTGCTATCTGTCTTGTATGGCCACAGTGGGAAGCAGGGGACGGTTATGCCCTTTTTCATTGGCAGGGAAAGAGCCGAAATTGCTCGGACCCTTCACGAGTCGTGGAAAGCACGCACAGAGGACTCTTTTGATGCCATGGAGTTGTCCAACTCGCAGCATTAGTTTGCTGTGGTATTTTGCAGCTGCAAGCTCTTTTAAAGGCACACATTCTTAAGTCAAGACTCATACTGCCTTGCCCCCTCTTTGGCATATTGGCACATATTTCCGGACCAGCACAGGGAGTTCAAAATCGGGCATACTAGCGAAGTGTCATGCCCACAGAAGCATGCAACTTGTACATGCATTTGTCCTCACCATGCCATGTAAGAAAGACGGTCTAACTCTCCTTTCTATCCATCTGCCATCAGTGTCTGTTTCATGGCACTTTCCTGGTTGGCGTTGGCTGCCCAGTGCACCTTTGACTCCGTCCAAAGACTGCGTTTTCCGAAGCTTCCCAGAGATCCTCCGCCAGCCCTCTGTCATACGCTGCCGGGGCGGCACAAACGGCCTTTTCACTGCTCATGAAAGATGGCCAGAAGAACCTCAAAGGTTGGTCCAGGAGGCTCAGCGGAAGCAGGACCACAGCTGCGTATGTACGTTGGGTCCATCCTCTCTCCTGCCCACCCTGCCATGGAGACAGGGTCACTGGAGGCCAGGCAAATGCACCCCTGGCCAGCAGTCGCAGCGTTGGATCTCGGTTCCCGTTTCCCATTGCCCCTTCAGGCAGCTTTTGCGTGGCTGCAAAGGCCACTAGTTTTGCTGCATCTTCTGCGGGTGCATAGCACCATTCGACGACTCGTTTCGCAAACCAAGGGAAATTCTTGTGTTTGTCCCATATTCCCGTCCGCACGCCACCAGGATCCACTGCCACGGCATCGAATTTCCCTAACTGGCCACATCTCCTCTGCAATTCAAAAGTGAAGAGCACGTTGGCGAGCTTGGTTTGTCCGTAATCGCATCTTCGGAAGAGTGCATCGGCACTCTCGAAGTTGGCCAGTCGGTGGGTGACTGAAGAGACATTGACCACGCGTGCATCTCCGCCGTTCATCAGCGACGGCATTAGAAGCCTGGTGAGAGCATGAGCTCCGATCACGTTCGCACGTGCCAGAGGGTGCGCTTGTTGGTACAGACAGCTGGTTCCTTCGGATGGTTTCGCGTCTTGGACGGTTTCTCGCTTCGCATCGGATCCATTCGGCGCTCCTGCATTGTTCACGAGCACGTGCAGCTTCTTGTAGTCTTCCTGAAACTTCTTCGCAAACTTCTGGACGCTTTCCAGGCGGCACAGATCCAGCGTCGGTCCCACGCGCACGTCGGCTGTCGGTTCTTCGCGTTTGATTTCTTCGGCCGTTTTCTTGGCTTTTTCTTCCGACCGGCAGGCCAGCACGACGGTGTGGTCCTGCCGGGCCAGGAGCTTCGCCGTGGCCGTTCCCAGACCCGAAGACGCGCCGGTGACCACCGCCACGCGCCGCGACGTGCGTCCATCTTCCATCGTCGTCGGCGCACTCGTCGTCGTCGTCAGCGACCCTCCCTCTCTCTCCCTCCGAGAGAATATACTCCCTCTGCTCGCACCGGTTTGACCGACCGAGGAGGAGACAGAGAAGAAACTCTCTACGAGGAGGTGACAGGGACAGCTTTGGAAGCGGCGTTGGAACGACGCGGACGGCGTTCGACGCGTCTTCTTCTTTCGCACGTGCGATCGGCAGTGCGAGAGACGGGACCTCGTGGCACGTCATGCACCGCCTCTGGAAACGCAGGGACCGCGCACGCGCACGCGGAGTGAAAGCCAGGTTCTCGAGTGGATGGCGTGTCGTCCCAAAGTCTCGTGGGCCACGAACGTCCCATCCCATCTTCGCGGATTCACGCGACTTCCACACGCCAGCATGCGTCCGTCTTTCCTTCCATCCATCCTTTATGCCTTTCCTGCGTCTTACGTATCGGCAGGAGCACCGTTCCATCCGCCTGCGATGCAACGCACGTCCTCGCTTCCACCACGTGGGATGCACCGTCTTCCTCGGTTGCCTCGTTCCGACACGCGCGCCGTGTCGAAGGGAAGCAGACGGAGTTTCTTCTCCACAAGGAAGAGCACAAGTGGTGGTCGCGCACGTACGACGCGATGGTCTTGCGATCGCACGCACGTGGGCTCTTCCGAGACGCTTTGCGCGCGGCACGCAGGTGGGAAGGAGGTGCGGAAGAAGCTGAATACATCCGGAAAGAAGCCAGGAGGTTGTGTCGCACCGAACTCCCGTCCGGCAACCCTCGCGAAGTGGAAGCGAGGATCGACGAAGGAAAGCAACGTTTGGAACTGGCGATGCATTACAACATCGCCTATCCGAGGCTGTACCACAAACCAAACAGCGGTGGGATGGTGCTCGAACGCACCGTCGACGCTCCGAAACTGCCAGGTGCCGAAGATGGAGACGAACAAGACGACGACTGGGAGATGGCCGACGCCACGCGAGAATCCCTGCGAAAAGCACGAGAGAGATTGGCCAGGCGGAACGAAGAAGTGAGAGCCGCGTGAGCGCAAATGCGAGAACAGCAGATGGGACAATTGCATTCGGCAGGCAGAGAGAGATGCTTTGGAACGCCAAGATTCGTGCGGAATTCGTACGACACTTCCGACGGTTCGCTGCTCGTGGTTCGCACAACTCGAACGTTCTGATCCGTTCGAGACGCGTCGATGCAGTGGACGACAAGAGTGTTTCGTCCGGTGGAACTGGACGAAAGCGCATGCCGTTCCTTGCTTTGTAACCATTGTACATACACGTGTGGCCGGACGTACACAACCTCGCGTCATTCGAAGGGAGCGACGTTGCAGGTGCGGACCACGTGCGTCTGTGCATCGAGACGAAGCGCCCATGGTCGTTCCCGACGAGCTCGAAGACGTGGGAACGTTTTGCGAGCGCGTGCCTGTCCATTTCGAGGTCGGTGCGCTGGGTTTCGGCGTCGGCGTCGGCTGCGGTGTGGGCGTCGGCGTTGGGAAACGTGTGCCGATCCAAAGCCTTCCTGGAGGAAGCACAGTTTCCAGCGGCGTGCAGAAAGGTTTGAGCGGCTTTCTTCCGCTCGTGCATGGATGGAGCAGGTTTGTGCGAAGTGTGTTGGCCAAGACAGGCGTCCAAGGCTTGGACATGGGCCTTGGTTGTGGCGTCGGCATCGGATATGGCTTCGGCGTCGGCATGGTTCTTGATCCTGGTGCTTTCGACGGCTGGATGCACAGTAGCAAGAGGTGGACGCAAAGAATGCATCGAAAGATGCGGAGCAGGTTAGGCGGCAAAGGAGCTTCGCACGAGGACGAAGGGAGGAGCGCACACAACGCACACGGCACAAGCACTTCCCATTCTGGCGTGGACGCTTCCTCTTCCCCTGGACGATCTGCGAATGCCACGACGACAAAGAAGGAACTTGCTACTGATTCAGATCGCAAGGAATTGGACGGACGGGAATTGGAGCTCATGCGCACCGTCCTTCGCCAACAAGACAAGCTGGACACGCTGCAGGAAGAGCTGCGGGAATTGCGACACGTCGTGTGCGAGAACTCGAAGAAGAAGCCTGCGTTTTGTCATTGAGCTTCGTCCATCCTTCGCACGATCGTAGACGTTCGGACGTCGCTCGGCCATTCTTCCAACTTGGTCGTCGCCGCTCGCTTGGAGCGCGCGTGCGAAGATTCGGCCCCAACCTTGTAATATCCATTTGCTTCCCATCGTGCACATACATGACGTGTTATGCACGGTTCTGTGGTGTAGTTGGTCATCACTCAGGACTCTGAATCCTGCAACCCGAGTTCGAGTCTCGGCAGAACCTAATGGCTTCGACCTTTTGCCTCCGAGGAGGGACATGGCGAAGGGGTCCTTGCTTTTGATGCACGGAACCAAGAGAGAACATCGTTGGCTTGTTAGATATTTAATCGTTTTAGAGGAATGGAGCGCATGGAGCCAAATCCATGGAAACGTGGGGGGTAAGATGCGGAAGTGAATGCGGGAGCGAAGAAAACACACAAGGCACTCGTTGAGGCGGAACAACTCCTGCAAATGCGTGAAAAAATTGCGGGCAAGGTTCAATCTACTAATGCTTCCATTCACGACTGGTAACCCCTTGCAAGCCATCTTGCGTTTATTCCTTCCACTCGCAGCGGCATGCATTGATCGGCTAGACGTTGATGGATACAAGCGGTTTTCGGTTTGAAAACGTGCAATTCATCGAAGAAAAATCGTTCAAGTATTGTGCTATGATTGTGGGTCCACAAACTTGAGACCCATAGAGAGCGAGTCTAGCATTGCTTAGGTGCGTCAAGAAAAGACACCATGGACTACGATGAAACTTTGCATGCTTCAACTCGAAAACGTCTTTCTTGAACGCCGTGAAATCGTAGCCTTCGTTGACCTTCGACCATTGCAAATGACGACTCGTCTTACCATTGCTTGGGCCACAAGTCTTGTGCAGCAAACATTGTTTTGCACCCATCCATGAAGAACGAGCCTGGGCGTATCCGTCATTGGCATGACCATTGCACATGTGTCACATCTCCGTTTGCTGTTCACCCCTACCATCCACGTTTTATCGATGGATGGATGGATGCTCCATGTCAACGAGTGGGATCCTATCTCGTGCCTTTGGTTTGTTCGACCCTCACGTACGTGTCCCACGCTTGGATCCATCCTCGTGCGCTCCAACGAGACGCGTGCACATGAACCGCGCCCGTTTCTCCGTCCGCTGATCACGCACGACGCATCCTTTTTCGTCGTCGCATGGCCATCGCTTCCATGCACCGTGTCCATGGCGTTGGACAGCACCATCCACTCGCCATGGGTTGCACGAGTCCCTTCGAGTTAACCCACAGTTTCGAAGGAAGTTCACTTCGACGAGACGGTGTCGAAGAGACGAGCAAGGCGGCGCGATGGACGCACCTTGTCGTGCAGCGATGGCGGCGCGGCCGACGAAAGGGATCGGATGCCGTTCGAAGACGAGTGGAACGGCCGTGCGTGCGGCCAAGGAAGGCCATGGGAGAGAAGTGGCGCTGCTGGACTACGGAGCAGGGAACGTACGAAGCTTGAGGAACGCCTTGAAGAAATTGGGATGTCGCGTGGTGGACATCGAATCGCCCGCTGAATTGGCAAGAGCAGAACGTGTGGTGTTCCCAGGAGTCGGAAGCTTCGGCGCGGCGGTAGATACGCTGCGAAAGAAAGGATACATGGAACCGTTGCGTGACCACGTGCTGGAAGGAAAACCCTTCCTGGGGATCTGCATCGGCCTGCAGGTCCTCTTTGAAGGGAGCGAAGAATCCAGTGGTGTGGAAGGATTGGGAATTGTACCGGGAGTGGTCGGAAAATTCGATGCTACACGTGGATTGCCTGTACCTCACATTGGCTGGAGTGGGTTGGAAGCCCTTCAACCGTCCAAATTATTCAACGGCGTGGGAGGAAAACGTGTGTACTTCGTGCACTCGTATCGTGCTGAACCAGTGGAAGGTAACAAAGATTGGATTCTGAGTCAGAGTGAATATGCAGGGGACTTTATCAGCGCCATACAAAAGGGGGAGGTGTACGCAACGCAGTTCCATCCTGAGAAAAGTGGGCCAACCGGACTTCGCATCCTTGAAAACTTCTTGGATCAAGACGTGCAAGTGGAAATGCCGCATGTGTCCAAAACCGATCTCACCTTGGCCAAAAGAGTGATTGCTTGCCTGGACGTGAGAACAAACGACAGCGGTGACCTCGTGGTGACCAAGGGAGATCAATATGACGTGAGAGAAAAGGGCGATGGCAACGAAGTAAGGAACTTGGGCAAACCTGTGGAGCTTGCAGAGAGGTACTTCCTGGAAGGTGCAGATGAAGTAGCATTCTTGAACATTACGGGATTCAGGGACTTTCCTCTGTCAGATGTGCCCATGTTGGAAGTGATGAAGGAAGCCTCCAAGAATGTATTTGTGCCGATGACGGTGGGAGGGGGTATACGGGACTTTACAGATAGCGAGGGGCGTTACTACAGCAGTTTGGAAGTTGCTGCCGAGTACTTTCGTTCGGGCGCAGACAAGGTATCGATTGGGAGTGATGCGGTGTATGCTGCGGAGGAGTATATCGAAACGGGAGTCAAGACAGGAAGGTCCAGCATCGAGCAGATTTCCCATGTGTATGGAGCACAGGCGGTGGTGGTCAGCATCGACCCAAAGACGGTTTACGTGCAATCTCCGGAAGAGACGGACCAGAAAACCATCAAAGCTTGTACACCGGGTCCAAACGGGGAGGAGTACTGTTGGTACCAGTGCACTGTCAGCGGCGGTCGCGAAGGTCGTCCAATTGGTGCGTACGAGCTGGCCAGGGCAGTGGAAGCCTTGGGGGCAGGAGAAATTTTGCTCAATTGCATCGATCAAGATGGTAAGGGGGAAGGTTTTGACCACGGCTTGATTGGTTTGGTCTCGGATGCAGTGTCCATACCTGTGATTGCCAGCAGTGGAGCAGGCAAACCTGAACATTTCACGCAAGTTTTTCAGAGTACAAACGCATCCGCAGCGCTAGCAGCTGGTATCTTTCACCGGCAAGAAGTCGGCATTGACAACGTGAAGGAGGAGATGGCCCAAAACGGCATCCCCACCAGATTGTGAGACTTGCTGTTCCTCTTGCTGCAGGTGTTGAATAACTTTGTTTGGAAGTGACCTAGCTCTTGCAAACTTCGCAGGACTGCTTGCAATACTCCAACATGTAAGCAGGATTGTTCTTGCACTCACCCATCATGGCCCACTCTTCGCAACGTTGATTGCTGTCTTTGCATCCAGTGTTTGCACTTGAGGTTCCGGTCTGAAAGGGACCCACGTGCATCCATTTTGTGGCAGACCACTTGCTTCCTTGAATGACGGGGCAGCTTGCATGCAAGCTTCTGGTGTCTTCTTTACCCTCTGTGGTGAGGCTGTAGAAAAGCAGCCCGTCCCCTTTCTGCGGCCGAACGGAGAGCCCTTTCATCCCGCATTCGGATCTTTCGTGTGGTTCGTAATTGGGCTTGTCGACAGCATTTGGGAAGAGGGTTTCTCCACCTTCTTCCGGTACGTCAATGTACATGAGCATGGTTGCAATCCGTTGTCCACCGTTCTCTGGCCTTGCGTTCTTGTCATCGTGGAAGTAGTCGTAGTGCGCATCGTACTTCTGTCCGATCTCGTATCGCAAAATCTGCAGCGCCTCTCCGTTTTCCTTCGGTATCATGGACACGTCTGCGATCCTTTTCTCGATCCTGTCCACGACTTCGTCTTGTGCTTTTCTCAGGAACGTTCCGTAGCTGGTCCGGACGGAGCTCGGCACGCTTCCACCGGTTTTGCTGTCCACGACGGTGGACGCTTGCAAAGTGGGCATGCCCAGCTTCTTCAGGTGATCGCATTCGTCTTCGGTGAGCAGCTTCTTGTACAAGAACGCACGTGGTTCCCACGACAAGCGCACCACCTCGCCACGCCAAGTGGACGTGTCTTCTTGCGCGTCCAACGTGCGTCCGCCGCCCGTGCGGTGCTTCTCTCCCAGCCATCCGATCAGGCGCTCCTCCGCTTGCGCCACGGCCCACGCCATCGCCATCAGCAGCGTCGCCACGTGCATCGTCGTCCGCATCGCCATGGCGACGTCCGTCGGTCGAAATCACCTGTGAAGTGGAATCCTGCATTGGAACAGATCGAGGAACGCAAACGCGCCGAAACCAGCCCCTTCTCAAGCAGACCCCGGTTGTAGCAAGCAATCCATGAGACCATGCACAGGCCACCCATCCTGAAAACATGGTGCACACGTGAAAAGGATGGGAGGCAGACGGTGGGTTGCGGATGGAAAGCGTCCTGTTCCGACGGGAGAAGCAACGGAAAGGTACCAGAGACAACAGGCGCAGGGTCCCGGGAGGTGACGATACGTGCTACGTCAGCACATCCTGTAGAATGGAAAAGGCAAGGCCAGCTGTTCATGATGAATTACGTATGACCGGTGCACGATATCTTGCAAAATTGAAGCATGTAGGAAGGATTGTTCTTGCATTCCCCTTGTTCGGCCCATTGCTGACAGTGGGGATGGGAATCCGAATCCGCTTTCTGCCCTGGAGATTGTGTCTGCTTCTCACCCACGTTGAAAGGCCCTTGGTGCAACCATTTCGGTGCGGACCATTTGGTGCCTTTGATCACAGGACAGCTGCCATGGGAGCTCCTCGGATCCTCCTTGCCATCCGTGGTGATGCTGTAAAAAAGAACCGCATCCCCTTTGACCGGCTTGACAGAAAGACCCCTTCTCCCACACTCCGATCGCTCATCGGGGCCGTAGTTCGGCTTCTCCACAGCTTGCGGGAACACCGTCTCTCCCCCTTCCTCAACCGTCTCCAAGTAGGACAAGAAAGTGGCGATCCTCTGCCCACCTTTTTGTGGAGACTTGTTCCACTCGTCGAAGAAGTAGTCCAGGTGTGGTTCGTACTTTTGTCCGTCCTGGTAACGCAGGATTTGCATCCCTTCTCCGTTCTCCACGGGGATGTGGGTTGCTTTGGCAATCCGGCTTTCGATCCTTGCGATGATGGGATCATGTCCCCTGGCCAGGAACGTGCCGTGGCTGGTCCTGACGTTGCTGTCGAACGATTTTCCCGTGTCTCGATTGACGACGTATGATTTCTTGAGTTTGGGTTGCGCCAGCTTTTTCATGTGTTCGCATTCTTCGTCAGACAGGAAGTTCCTGTACAGGAACGCTCTGGGTTCCCACGAGAGAGGTATGGCTTCTCCCGTCCACGGATGCGGATCTTCTTGTCCTTCGATCACGCTTCTCCCGTGTCCCACTTGCATGCGATCGTCCAACGCTTCCGAAGGCATCTTCTTTTCGTTCGTGTGGCTGTTTCTGGCGAACAGCAGCAGGGCCACGAGCAGCAGCACGGCCACCACCCTTTCCGTGCGCGTGGACCGCTTCAGCCTCATCCTGATCTGCCATCCCATCCGGCTCGCGTCTCCGTTCCTTCCCATCGCTTCGTGTGCTCTGCTCGCATCCACGTGCGCTCGTCGACCACCAACCGTCGGACGTGTCGGAACGATTCACGTCGAAGAGACCCGCAAGACCACCGACCCCAACGCCTCCGAGGACCGTGGGATCGCGGTCCTTTCGCGGTCCAAACGCGGTCTTCCAGGGACCGTGGGGAGACCGTGGATGGACCGCAGATGGACCGCAATGGGACGGTCCTCGCAGGTGGGGATGGCGCAAGTGCAGGTCGACGTGCGCGCGGTGCGGCGATGCTGTGGAGCAACGGCGGTGGAACGGACGTCGAAGACGCGAAGCGAGACGTGGGAGTGCTCAAGGAGGACCGAGAGAAGTGCTACGCCGCACGAGACGCCTACTACAAGTGCGCGGACGCAGCAGGAAGCGGGACGCCAGGCTGGACCTCGCAGGTTTCTCCCGGACAGCTGATCAACAAGAAGTGTGCGAAGAAGCGCGCCGAGTACGAGAAGCTGTGCAAAGGGAGCTGGGTGAAGCACTTCGACAAGCTGCGAGACAAGCACATCCGATTGGAAGAGATCACGGGACCCGGAAGGTGAGACGGACGTGGACATGCATCGGTCGAGGTCGCCAGCACGGCCACGTGGACGAACGGAGAGACGATCCAGAAGCCGTTCTCCATCGCATCCTTCGACGGATCCGAAGAGATGGAGAGACGAAAGACAAGGATATCGAAAGAGCCGTTCCAGGAGTCGATCTCCAAGAAGAGGGAGCGGGAGGATCGAACACCATCCTCGCCAAACCAGAAAGGAAAGGTGGGAGAGTGGATACGAAGAACAGCACGAACGCGAATCGGGCCTTCCCGATCGCATGGCGGACCATGGAAGAGAACGGAAGGATGAGAGAGTGCACGAAAGATACGAGGATCGTACCAAAGCAAAGGAAGCTGAAACGAGCCGATCCAATCCACCAGCGGAACCTGATGGGAGTGCTCTGGGTGACGCAGCGGAAGACGAGGAGGCAAAGATGATGGCCTTGATGGGGATTCCGCTCGGATTTGGAAGCACCAAAGGGCAGCTGGTGGACGATCCAAAAGCCAATGTGGGTGATGCCATGGTGAAAACCAAGCGGCAAGCAAGGCAGTACATGAACAGAAGGGGTGGTTTCAATCGACCTCTCCCCTCGGAAAAATCAGGGCAACGGCATCTCTATGGACAGTAAAAGGTAGAATGTTTGCGATGTCAATGCAAAAGTGGGCATTTTCTTCTTTTCTTGCCCAGGCATGTCGCGGGAGGTGGTGCAGAGATTCATTAATGAAGAGGGATAGTTTTTACTCAAAACTGGCCCTGTCTTATTTGATGATCAATTGTGTCTGCATTGAGCGTTCCAGGAAGTTCCCTGAATCCTTCATTGAACACAGAGTAAGCACTCAACTCGCCGTCTCGCCGTTGCCCAAGGTTCAAGAAGATGAAAGCCACAATGCTTGTAAGGATGTAAAGAGGACCTATGCTAAACCTACCGGCGAGGTGGCTGCAGACACCCCAAACAACGACACCGATCCAGGTTCGCCTTCGGATTCCAAAGAGGAGAGCGAGCACGTGCTCGGGCAAGTTCATTTTATCCTTCAGCAACCATTTGAAGAATTTCTGCACTCGATTCGCATCTGCTGGCAATCGAAACCGGAGCTCCTTCTCGACTTCATCCACATCTTCCTCCTGGATCTGCTGCATCCTTCTCTTGTCCTGAGCTACCACTAGGAAGCTGTCTCCATCCTTCAGCTTCAGTTTTTCTTGCGGGTCCAGCAATTTCCTCCCCTTGAAGACGATCCAGAGCGTCTGTTCGTCCCTTCCCGCCTGTTCCGCCACCGTTCTCCTCACCTCCTCCACGCTGGCGTTTTCTCCCACCTCCAAGACCCACTGACCTCCGAACAAGGCCTTCGCTTTGACGCGTGGCATCGTGATGCACGGTGCTTGGTGCGTTGGGAAGCGGTCTGGAGATGATGCAATGGCAGTGGACGGGTCGTCCACTCATCCCATTCATACGAACCTTTCCCCCTATCGTCCTTCCTTTCTTCCCTTCTAAGGGAACGGGTTCGAAAGGGAAACGACCTCCTTTCCCACCCACGGGTGTCGCAGGTCGAAGACCGTCTATCTTTTCGATCCATAATCGGAAAGGACCGACGGTCTTTGACGTTGGGTTCGGGTCGGCCCGTTGGTGCCTTCGAAATTCGAAGGACGAGCCATGGACGTGCGCGACATGGAAAGGATATGGCAACAAGTGGCGTGCTTCCTGCTGTGCGATACGGTGACGGAAGCCATGGAAACCGTGCTGAAAGACGCAGGTTTCTCGTGGGACGAAAATCTCCACCTGCGAGATGCACCGCAGGAGCTCCTTCGACGCCAGCTGGCAGCTGGAGCTTCGAACGAAGAAAGTGGCGAAAGGGAAGGCTTCGATCTGTACTACGTCGACGAGGACGGTAGGATGATCATGCTGGGGGAACAACAGATCGAAAGACAAGAAGTTGGTTCGGAAGATCCTGTTGAGGGCGCCGTTGGACCGACAAACGCTTGCACTTCACCGCCCATTCGTTGTTCCTCATCGTCCATCAGCAAAGAAAATCTCTCGCACTCGCAGGTCTCGGATCCATCCGCTCACCCAAACAGGTCTACAGAAGCAATCCGTTGCACCTTGCATGGGTCGCAACGGCAAGAGAGGCGATCATCCCCGGGCCAACAAGAAAATGCATTTGATGTACGACCTGAATCCAGTGCATGCGGGAGGGATGAGGCCGCTCCAACCAAATTGGATGAAACGGAGCCTTTTCTTGCAGCTTCTCCTCTACGGAATATTACAAATGGCATGGACCACGCAATCCAAGAGTCCAACACCACGCCACCAATTCGCACACAAATTCACAGGCACGTCAGGTTAAATTGTGTGGAGGATCTTCATAGAGGCATTGCAAAAGCCATGAGGCAAGAACGCAATCGGCTCCTCTGGAAAAGAATACTTTTGTTTCAGGCAGCAGACCTCCGTGATATCCAGGAAGCTGTGCAATCCACAGGACTGAAGTGTCCTTTAAATCAATTGGCAACCTACTTGGATGGGGAAGGTGTACCTTACACGCGCACCAGAGCACGCCGCACACGTCCTGCTCGATTGTCTGTCCGAGCCAAGCAAGACGAGAGGTGAGCGGATACCACGGCGTCAACAATCGGTTGACTGCACTTTATTCAATGTTCTAGAATGGGTACCACGATTGCTGGCTACGCTGTACCCTTTGGATTTTTTGGGAGATCTTTTCCTTGCTCCAATAGATTTTGCAGGGCATTGGCCACTCCTTTTTTGTCCAAGCCTTCCAACGACACGCTTTTCTCCACACCAAAATCGAACCTGGCGTACATCTTCGCTCCTACACCGTTGGCTTCTCGCACGAGGATGGGTAGTTCTGGAGCGGCTGCCTTGAGCGTTTTGTAGGACGAGAGCACGAAATCCCTGGCAATCGTTGCATCGTCGGTTGCATGTCGTCAGCTCTTCCCGTTCCTCGCGTCCATGTTTCAACCCTACCTTTCGGATCCACCCGGTGGTTTCCACGGACACATTGCGTCGTTCTGCCACGCACCTGGTCCCTGCACTTGCTTCGGACGTCTGGCAGAAGTGGATCCGCAGCTCCCTGACGCTCTTGGCGAGTGCGTTTGCGATGGTTTTCGTCGCCATGGTCGGTGGTGCGACCGTCCTCCAGAGCTGGTGCGTCGATGGCGTCCTTCCTCTCTCTCTCCACCACACGGGCTGTTTCGACGGGTTCCAACCGGGTCTCTCCAACTAACTCGTCCCTTCTCCCGGGTTCGATCCCCGGTCACCTCCCTTTCGAGACCCGCATCGAAACCGAAACCCGGGCCTTGCCCACACCCATCCAGCCAAGCCACAGAGGTTTCACAGACAGGGAGTTCGAGTGAGGTTTGAGAGAGAGGAGATCTTGAGTGAGGTTTGAGGGAGAGGGAGTTCGAGTGAGGTTTGAGAGAGAGGAGATCTTGAGTGAGGTTTGAGGGAGAGAGGAGAGATCTCGGGAGATCGGTGTCGAAGGACGAGAAGGACGAGCGATGGAGGAGGAATGGTACTACTTGGACGAGAAGCAGAAGCATCGAGGTCCGTTCTCGCAGCCGCAGCTGCGCAACATGCGACAAGGCGGAGCGGTGGATGCACACACCATGGTCTGGAAACGCGGTTGGAACGAATGGGAGGTCCTGGCTCGCGTTCCGGAGCTGCGCATGGAACCCGACGTGTTTGTAGAACCGAACCAGACGACCCGAACGACGTCAGAAGAGAAGGAGAAGCAGTTCGTGGACGACGACGGAACCTTGTACGTGTGGGACGAAGCCATCGGTGCGTACGTGCCGCAAATGGAAAACCAGCCGGGAGATCCGAAAACGCAGGAAGGTGAGAAGAAGAGGAAACAACAGGAAACAGGTAGCAGCGGCAGAGAGACGAAAGATGCAATGGCCAGAAACAACACCACCAGCGTTTACGTCACCGGATTGCCGAAAGACGCCACCGAAGAAGAAATCTTCGACGTCTTCGGGAAATTCGGAGGGATCATCAAGAAAGATCCCGTCAGCGACCGACCCAAGATCAAACTGTACAAACACCCAGACACCGGATTGCCCAAAGGAGACGGCCTCGTGACGTATCTCGTGCGAGCATCAGTTGATCAAGCATGCAGCCTCTTGGACAATGTGCCCCTCCGAGTCGGCGATGCGCAAGTCATGTCCGTCAGCCCTGCACAGTTCCACAGAGTGGAAGAGAAAGGGACGGAAAGCAAGGCGCAAGGGGCCAAGCGCACGAAGAAGGCAAAACCTGTGCAAGCCAAGGATTTAGGATGGGGCGGATTCGATGACGACTCCAAACCAGAAGACACGACGGTGGTGTTGAGATACATGTTCGATCCAGATGCGATGGTGCTTCAACCCGACCTGTTGAAAGAGCTGGAGGAGGACGTGGGCGAAGAGTGCGTCAAGTTTGGTCGTCTGAATAGTTTGAGGATTTACAAGCACCATCCTCAAGGTGTTGTCACTGTCTGCTTCAAACGCAGGGAAGGGGCGGAAAAGTGTATCCAAGCAATGGACGGTCGATTTTACGATGGCCGCAAAATTGAGGCTCACTTTTGGGATGGGAAAGCAAACTTCCAAGAGGAGTCTCGAGAATCGGAAGAAGAGCAACAAAAACGGCTTGAGCAGTTTGCTGACGACTTGGAGAATAGAAATTGAGTGATGGTGCGGTTGTCACAGACCATGAATGAAAGCCAAGTCTGTCGTCTGCGGCAACAGATTTTGCTCTTTCAGGTATTTTTGGCAATGAAATTTTGAGAGATGACGATGTCCGCCATCGCAGAGAATGGTAACAATAACCTTCCCCTTCCCTAATTTCTTAGCCAGCTTCACGGCTCCCACACAGTTCATTGCCGAAGAACTTCCAACAAACAGTCCATCGTGCTCCATCAGGAACTTTGCCATCTCCACAGCTTCTCGATCTGTGCCTCTGAAAGCACCATCCAGATTCCCTTCCTTGAAATTCCTGGTCTGCCTATTTATTCCTATGCCTTCAGTGATTGTGTCGAATGGATTCCGCATCCGTCTTCCCTCTGCCTCCTCGGGGGTGTACAAGCAACCTCTTTCCACGTAGTTGTACAGGCTCGAGCCAGGCGGGTCAATGATGTACGCCTGGATTTTGGGATTCTGAGCTTTCAGGTACGAAGACACCCCTGCTACTGTTCCCCCCGTTCCTGCTGCAGCAATGAAAGCATCTACCTTTCCATTCATCTGCCGCCAGATTTCCGGTCCCGTTCCCTCGAAATGTGCTCTGAAATTGGCCAAGTTTTCGAATTGGTCACAGAAGAACGCGCTTCCTTCACCCTCTGCACGATTGACTTCTTCTGCCATTCTCTTTGCCACGTTGACGAAGTGCTGTGCATGGACAATCGACACGGGACGTACTCTTTGCACGGTGGCACCCAATGCTTCGATCATTCGCACTTTCTCCACTGCCGCATCATCTGGCATGCACACGAAGCACCGCATCCCCGTCGATTTCGCCACCTGGACCATCGTCGCACTCCATACACGTCAGTACGCCTGTCCTTTGCATTTCACCAGGACGCTGGCAGTGCTACGCGACGCACCATGGCCAAGCTGATGCCGGTGCTGCCTGCTGAACCTTCACACAGCAGTCCGCCAGGCTTGATTTTCCCATCTCGGATCGCTTCTTGCACGATTTGGAGAGCCACACGATCCTTGACGCATCCACCAGGATTCAACATTTCTGCTTTGGCGAAGATATCGCATCCTGTGGCCTCCGACAAGCTGCGTATCCTGACCAGCGGCGTGTCGCCGATCATTCCCGCGAGTCCTACTCGTTCCTGTGCGCCACCTCCGCTTCGACGTCTCTCCTTCCACGCAAAGAGGAGGCATGCCGTTGCTGCTACGCACGCACAGGCGCATGCGCATCGCCAGTTCTGCGCCTCCATCGCCGAACGTCTTCCTGGTTCGTGTTTCCATCCGTCGGACGTTCGACTGCACCTTTCGCAGCAAGGCGATTGCTACTTGAACCGGCCGTCGTGGTTCTCGTGACGTTCAGATCCAAGCTATCGACGTTGCGACGCGAGAAGATGCGAAGGAAGGTGGATTTGGCGATGGAAGGACGTAATGCACGCACGAGGCACAAGCTGGCACGCGTTCGGAACGCTCGTCGAACGTCGTCGTTCCGCCTCGTTGGGAAGCCTGGTGGACGAGACCCATGCACCGCGACATCCCAGATTCGGACCTCGTCGTGCAGCAAACCATGAGATGAATCTGCTCATTCAACCCTCTCCAACGTTCCGGCTTCGCGGTAAGTGCAGCCGCCATGGCGACGCTTCCATCGCACGTGCGAAGGATTCGTCGGTACGCTGCGCTCTGCTTCCGTGAGCTCCACCTCTCCCTTTCAAACGACCTCTTGAACCCGGACGAGGTCGGGTCTGAAAGGCGATTTGGTGTCGCTCGAATAGTTCTTCTCAGTGGTTTTGGGTGAGAGAGATAGTTAATTTATAACCAGCAATTCACTACCTAGTATTACAGTTCCACTCACGATTCGGTGAGTTCACAAACCAGGTTCCAAGTTGGACTGCGAGTGTTCCAACGGTTCCAGTTGCTATGCTCTTCAGGTCTCTCGTAGGCTCACGAGTCCAACACAGCAGCAAGCGTTCACACTTCACTCTCTACCAATCTCTTCACACACTCCTCTAGAGTATATCAAGCTATAGGTAGTGCTACAGTCTCATGCACATCATGCTACAACTATTCTACCTGTAAGGGGGTGACCCAGTTCCTTCGGTCCCTCCAGGAGACTCGAAACCACCTGGGGTGGGAGTATCTTCTCCAAACTGAGATAACCAGAGTTAACCATCATGATTGCACAGAAGTACAAC
>JBBULP010001326.1:0-92694 GCA_038048775.1 Picocystis salinarum
CTCTGGTTCTCCGCACCTCCCAACTCGACGTGAAAGCTCCGCCACACGCAACGTGCCAGTGGTTCCGGCTGTTGAACGACTCACTGTCGTCTCACAGCCTAGAGGAACCAACCAACCACAACAGATCCATGCGGCACCCTGGAAGCCAGGAGTGGAAAGCTTCGGACCTCGAGGACGAGTTCGCTGGCCAACAGAGCGGCTCCGATCGCCCAGGTGCACTGTTGCACCATGGACCTTTTCATGGCTTGACGTCCAGGACTTGTCGTAGTTTCGTCTCCGTTGCACTTGTATTGGGATGGATGGTGTTTGGGATGAGCTGCACCTTGGTGTCGATGGGATTCTGATCTTCGTGCACTTCCCTCGTGGTTTTATGCTGCGAACACCCTCGTGGTGAGAAGCAAGGGCAGGAGATGACGATGGAACGCACCCTCGCATCTTTCCCATGGCCAGGCTACGATTCCATCCGTTCGTGGGGTTCGCAAGTCTGCGTTTGTGTTTCCCCCAGGTTCGTATCCGCCCCAGGTCATGCAGGTCATGCCCCAGCTTCTCTCTCCCCCCCCAATCCCACTCCCACCCTCCTTTCCCAGCACATCGATGGGAGGAGAGAGGTCGAGAGAGAGAGAAGAAACCCTCTCACCCCGGTTTCGAAGTGCACGAGGGGAGGCGGTCCCTCGGACGGACGAACAGACACACCCCACGATTCCAGACACACTGCGAGAGGAAGGAAGAGGTGGAGAGCAGACGCACCGCGACCGAAGCAGATACACGACGGGGTGTGCAGTTGCACTCCCACGGGTCCAGGGTGGACGTCATCACCCCTCCCCTCTCCTGCCACGTGGCAGAGGAGGAATTTTCGGATCCAGACGAGGGATGCATGCGACAGACGTATGAGATGGATCCGCCATGGGAGACCTTCCAATCGAGGAGAACGAAGGATGAGAGATGCATGCTACGTGTGAACGTGACACACGTCCAATCCAACCCCCATGCAGAAGAAATAGAACCAACGTCCTCGACGTGGCGAGAAGGAAACACACATCTGTGCCAGAGAGTGGATGATGCATCCATTGAAATGGAGTCTCACTTAGGCACCCAGCCTCCAAGAAAAACCTGCGGGCATTGCACATCGAGTAGAGAAACAAACCTGTGTCCACCAAAAGCATGGATGCGTAGGCAGAAGATCAACTTCAAGTTTCCAAAGGTCCACCACTCACAACATGTTCAGCCGAAGAGGGCTCAACTTATCCAACGAATCCAATGAGCATCTCCATGCGGAAGGTAGCTGCAAAAATGAGCACGTAATGCACATTGCATGTAGGAACATTGCATCGAAACCCGCTGCATGGTCGGCCTACTGCCCTGCCAGTTGCTCTGCAAAACGAAAGCTGTAAGTTTGCAAAGTTGGACACCATGGCAGCACAACATGGCAACGTGGGGAGTGGAGGGCTAGAACAGCTACCATACACTAGAAAAGCAATGGTTGGCGCAAACCATTGCTTCATGCAAGCTTGGATGGATCTGACCATTCGTCCTACTCATCACGCAGCCTTTTGGGCACGTAATCTCCCTCATCGCTTATCCCAGCTTCCCTGCACGCATCTGCAAGGTTTTTGAGATCCCAGGCCTGATCGACATGAAAATCTCCGATTCTTTCCCTGCGAAGTGCCACCAAATGAGCACGCGTACCCAGGTTCCTTCCCAGATCGTCTGCAAGCACCCTCACATAGGTTCCTTTCGAGCAAATGATTCTAAAATCTACGTCTTGCTGGGTAGGATCTTCCCAGGAGACATCAAATTGATTCACGAGGATGGACCTGGCTTTCCTTTCCACTTCCAATCCTTTCCTAGCCGCTGTGTACAACTTTTGCCCGTTCACACTGAGAGCAGAGAACATGGGTGGTTTCTGCATCTGGGATCCGGTGAGTTTCGCCGCTGCTTCCTGAAGGTCGCTCAGATTCAGGTGCTCCCACGGCAATTCTTCACAGACTGGTTCTTCTTTGTCCAACGATGCGGTGGCTTGTCCAAGTCTCAAGGTTCCAGTGTACTCCTTCTCCATGGCTTGGTACGAATCCACTTGTTTGGTGGCTTTTCCTACGCATACAACCAGCAATCCTGTGGCCATGGGATCCAAGGTTCCTGCATGTCCCACTTTTTTCACACGCACCAATCTGCGTACACGTGCACACACGTCGAAGGACGTCCATCCTGAGGGTTTGTCCACCAGCAGCACCACACCACGTTGCCAATCTTCCATCTGTGGCGGCAGTTTCGTTCCTCCTGGCACCATCCTCGGTTCCAACGCACGTGAAGCACTGCATTGCAGCGCTGGTACACGCCTCATCGACTTCCTTCTGCTCGCACTGCTTCGCCGTCGCTCTATTCACGACAACCAACGAACACCTGTGAATCTATCCAATTCCATGGTGAATTTTTCTGCAAATTGGTGAATGTCAAGGATGAAACCGGATGCATCCAACAGCGGTTAGCAATCAAAAGAGGAAGAGTGGATTGCATGCAAGGAAGAGGACCAATGCTGCTCTTCCAAACACGATTGCAAAACATGTGGGATGTCATGGGATGAGCTTCGCTCGTGTTGCCGTTTGGAAAGCTTTAGCTTCCAAAATTGGTCTTTCGTGCGCTTGTGCGACAATCCTTGGTACATGTCGATACAAAGAAGCTCGTTGGCAAGAACAAAATGGTTTCAATGAACATTTGTGTCGTGATTTCTCACCAACCAACGATCATGCATGGCGTTCGTCCACCACTTACGTGGGCTTGACCTTGTACGCTTTCATGCAAGACTTCAAATAGGACTAGCGAATGTCAATGGTTGACTTTTTACTTTGATTGCGATGCGAATCTCTCTATCAACTCCATGTGAATTATCGCCACTTGCATTTCAAGATGGGATTTGTCGCCATCACACAGTCACGGCAAACATTTTTTAGGGATTGACATCCGTTTACCTTGCATGTTCACCTTTGCAAGCTCAAAGTGTTTTCTAACCGAGGTGCTTGTGAGCACTCGCTTGACGACCATCGCACACTTTGTTGATACGGCAAAACAAAGCAATCTTGATGAGGGTGAGCGTTGCGAAGTATGCAAAAAATCTTTCTCGCGCAAATGTCAATTTCTT
This sequence comes from Picocystis salinarum, assembly GCA_038048775.1. NCBI lineage: Eukaryota > Viridiplantae > Chlorophyta > Picocystophyceae > Picocystales > Picocystaceae > Picocystis > Picocystis salinarum. Next base: position 3,137 of record JBBULP010001326.1, read on the forward strand.
GCATCTACCGTCATATGAAATAATACTAGTACAAGTCGGTATTCTCACGCTTTTTCCGACTTTGAGCTTGTTAGGGAGTGATGATGAAATGCCGGGGTTTTTTCGTCGCTCACAATCAAAATTGGTAGGTACTTTGCTAGATGAATGGTGCATGGACTGAATAAACACGCAAGTCATTGATGCCATGTGCTTTTGCAAAGCGATGGATAGCAAGTAGGCGAAGGTCTAGCATAAGTACATAGCTTTGCCACGTACATTATTTCAGCGAAACTACTAGTAGAACTTCGATTATTGTATAAACTAATTGTAATTTCATTGTAACTAACCCCAATAAACGTATGTTGCGACAAAATCTAACAAGACGACTGGTTCGTGGATTACTACCTTCTTTGAATGTGTGAGAGCTTGATTGCGCAGACCAAGTATGCAAAAATTCTGCGTGACCTTTCCGTCGGCATCTTAAACATTGTTCGTGAGCTAAGGGGCACATTCAAGGCGTTGAATCGTCAAACGATTGTAATAACCACCACCAAGTAAGTCCGCTTCCACAATTTTGTGTAACATTTTTCATAGAATTCCTAATGAAAGATACTCCATGCTCATTACCAACTTTTGCGTTTGTACTCTTGCATCCTCGGAGGAAAGCATTCATTTTCGGTCATCAATTCTGATTCAAAAGCTAGCCGCAATACCACCGAATGAAGTATGGAACTTCCATCAAAATTACGAGTGGATGTTGCAATGGAAATAATTTTGGAGCTTTACTGTGTTTCCTTCGAGCTCACGATTGTAGAGGTCCAATCTCCTAGCGGATGAACATGAAAAGGCTTGCAACACGTCACGCCCAAGTTTGCTTGGGCACTCGGACTCGTTTAGCTCGTTTGGATTCCTTGGAAAGCATCAAGGTATACTAGTTGGACTCGTCCACAAGAGCTTTCCATTCGTTGTCTTCACATTTTTTCCATGTACTACCTAATCAAACGATATCTTATCGTGCAACGCCATAATTTTGTTCCAGAGCTTGTTGTTCTTGTGTCTTTGCAAGTACTCTTTGCCCCTCCCCTCGTTCGGTAATGAGAAATTGTGTTCATCTCCAAGAGGCCATCATTGTTCGAAATTGAGGAAGGCATTGGCACAACAAATCGGTCTCATGCATTGAACTGGCAACGAAAGTGGTGTTGAGGCTAGAGCAATAGAAGGTACGCATGGCTCGTTGGGAGGACTACGAGAGAAGATCCGACTGTGCGTTGTCCTTTCGAAACGTTTTCTAGCAATCGATCGAGAGAGGAGAATGGTACAGCCTTAATTCCCTCCTCTCGTTTCCAAAAGAGTTTCAGCATCAAAAAGGTAATCATGTGTACGAATAAGTGACAGAAGAGTTGGCGAAGTCCACTGTGACCCAACATGATGCAGGAAGACGCCTGAACATGCGTGGGGACTGGATCAATCCATCCACAGTATGATGGTTGCTATCAGCACTCTTGCTGAAATAATCTGCCCTTTGAAGAAACAGGAGAGGAATGTATTGCAAAAAATTAACTGATGGAAATTATAATCTTTTCTTCAAATATTTTTGGTGTGCAGAGCTTAGTCCTTTGTTGAACTAGCTGTGAGTTGTTTGAGCTGAAGACTGCAAGGGTCCAATGCAAAAGCCAAATTCAAGGCCTCCTTACGAGTAACAATGAGGCGCTCTTCAAGCGACATCATCGAAACTGTTTCTGCAAATGCCGACCAGGTGTCGTGCTCAAGTCCAGCAGCACCAACGTGAGCTCCCACTCGTAGCAGGTTGTTTTTGTTGCCGTTATCATCCTCCATCACTGGGTACTTGGAGGAGATAGACCATTCACCATCTACAATGAATTTGAAAGCATAGCGACCTTGAGGAATGGCAAACTGCTTATCCAGGACGAAACAAGTCCTCCCATCCTGCATTTTACGCTTCTCCATCTCAATGTGATCTGTCCAGTTGCCAAGAAATTCCCCAGCAACACAAACAGTATTTGCTTCGCCCACCCAAAGAACCACAGCCCTCGGTCGAGATGGTCTATTGCGTGACATTCCTGCGACCAGCAAATCCTCTGCAGCGGCACGAAGAGCAGTGCCGACTACAGGCAGCCCAAGTGCCTGGGCTGCACCTACCTCCGCTTCGCGGATTGATAACCCACAGTACCATGAAAGATAAGCAGCTACGCAAGTTGCGGCCACTGCTCCATTACCACAGACGCTTCTCACCACAACAGACATTTTACAAGTGCTGGAAGAGTGACTGTTTTCATGGTCGGGCGTAATCGTATGACCCCTCCTGCTGAACACATCCATATCTGGGCTGTGCTTATGCTTGCTCATCATACGATGCAATTTTGCTGCGGCCAGGGGCAAGATTTCCTGCAATGATTCCACTGTAGAGTCCCCCATGAAGATGGTGCTGTGTGACGAGGTGCTGCTGACGGGTGGGGGCAATTCTTCTCCTTCGATGGATATATCCAGAAGTTCATGTGGGTCGCCAACGTCCACCATACAGTCAATGCAGCATCCAAGAGGTCCAAAAGCCCTCTTGACGCCGTTTGTACGAACTTGAGCATGCCTTGCCTCAGCCTGCACATACAGCAATCGTTGGGTTGTCCTTGACTTCCATCGGCGCCGCTCATATGGCGAACCAAGGGGGGTTCCTTTCTCTGCAATTTTGGCTTGCAAGAGAGCTTCTTGCGCTTCTTCCCTTGCCGCTCCTCTCTCCATTACCAGCTTGACCGTTCCCATCCTCCGTGTGATAGCAGACAGCACCCTTCTGTAATCTTTTGCTTCCCACATCTCGTCTCCGTACACTGCCGATGTTTTCCTGACGACGTCCCCCACAGAAACGAGGTTGCTTGCATGAGCGCTCCCCCCTTTGTCCACAGACAAGACGTACATGTCTCCCTTTCTTCCACGCGCGAACGTGATTCCTATGGGTTGTTCCAGCTCCACCATGTAGTCTCGCATGTTTGAATGTGGCGATCTCTGTTTGTTCACGGGGGTAGCTGGCAAGGGAAGTCTATCTGTGGGCGTGGCCATGGTGTCTCTCTTGATCGCTTCTGCAACGTTGGGAGAGACAGTGGGAGGTGGTTTGGTGGATATGGTGGCGGTGGGCGCTCCTCCGAGCCGAAACAGGTTTTCCTTGAGCTTCTTGGCCATGATGGTGGGTGCGTGGGACATGTTCAAGTGGCTCGTTCGATGGCTCCCGTGTCGTTCGGTGTGGGTCTTCGACACGTGCATTCTTCCCGTGCAGAGCACCGGGCACCTTCGGCATCCATTCGCGGAGCTCGACGTCGCCTTCTCGCTTCGCTTCGTCTCTGTCAGCTGTCCTGTCCTTGCACGCATCGCTTGCATTGGTCTCGTCGTCTCCACGCGTGTGTGGTTTCGTGGCTGCTTGACCGCGACTGACGTGTGCTTCCTCTTCCGACACGACGTGGCAACCCTCCTCGACGTGCTCGGGGCGATCTTAGCCCTCCCTGCCCGCCCGCTCGATCCTCTGCGAATCACGGATCCAAACGAAACGATCCCCCATCCAATCGTCGCGGAGCAGGGGCTGTTTCGGGCGTTTGGCGCAGAGGATGCCCCGCATGTCCAGCCTGTCCTTCGGGTTCGTTCTCATCCACGGTGGATAGGGACCGAAGTTCGTCCAGGGAGGGTTTTGGGGCGTTCTGAGCCGCAGATCGTCGGAGGGAGCAGAGGAAAGGACACTGCCAGCTGGCACGATCGTCTTTCCCGCCAGATCGAACCAAGTGGTGGGCCGTGGCAACGTAAGAAAGAGGAAGAGGAGTCCACGTGGCACAGAACCACGAAAGGGATGGACAAGATCCCATTCGGAGAAAACCACGAGGGAAGAGATGCGCCCTTGGGACTGGATCTGGAACGGCTCCATGAGAGAGAGAACATGTGCACCAGCATCTACCTTGGTTCGTTTCCATAACATTGGTAGAAGATAAATGGTGCAGAGAATACGAGCTTGCAAATTCAAAAACAACCTGCGTCGAATCATAACACTACCCAATGTGTGGATCTCGCTGGCACAGAGCATACAATAACCAAGACAAAGGGAAAAGCGAGGTTGATCCATTGCAGAGTCAAAGACGAAAAACATTGGGATCAACAAAAATAGCCCCCGAAGCGACACGTATGAACCATGGCCACACCCAGAGCAATGTTCTCAACCACGTGGATGCACCTGCAGCTCAAGAAGCAAGGTCTTATATATCAAAGAAAAATACAATAACAGAGAGAAGCAGTCATCCACCTGTTCAGGAGCTATCCATTGCCCTAATCTTTTCTTGCGAACATGCAGAGCCCACAGCAAAATGAATGAAGTGCAGCAGGCCAGCAACTCTCTATCTGATACTGGAGTGAACACACAACGTGCACAATCAAGCTGAATATTTGCAGGTGGGGATCATGCCCCACGGTGTACTTTTTCTGCATTAAAAACTGCTTGGCCGAGATTCCTGGACCACAACGTGGCCTCAACAATTGTCCAACGTCTGCACAAGGAAGGGATACCAACAAGCAACAAACACCTCTGCGACGGCTACAATTCAGCCATGTGCAGCAGTTGTTTGCGTCATCAGCACAGAAAGAAGAGATTCATCCTCTTACCATAAGAAGCCAGCAGATCAAGCCATGGCGATCACCATTCTACGTTGCGTCGAGAATGCTGAGCGTCCACGGTGTTTGTTCAGCCATTTGGTCCACACCTTGAATGACGACGTATGGATCAGTGTTGGCCAGCGAAGCACCAGCAAAGACTTCCAACGCACCAAAATCCGATGCTTTGGATTGCATGGAACCCCTGGAGACCATCCGAGCCATGATTGGAGGTCCATTTGCGGACGGAACATGCTCCTCAAACGAGATGTTTTGGATGACCAGATTGAACGTTTCCACCCCCATGCAATCAATCAGCGCCCTCAGACACGTGTACAGCATCCTTCGGAACGCTTGGCTTTCCAGGCCATTTCCCTGCACCACGATTTCTTTGTCCTTCAGTGGCGTGAGGGACGCGTAGCAAAACCCACGTTCTCCATTTTCCTGGATGCAGCGGGCCAGCCCGGCTTCTGCGTGCGCATCGAGGAGGTCGGACAAGTAGTCTCTTCCACGGTGGGTATCCCCGTAGCTTGAGATGTGAGCCAGCAGGCGTTCTTGTTCCGGGAAGGGTGTGGGGCTCAGCAGGGTTTGCGCATGTCCGTGGTACTGGGACGCTCCAGACCTAGGCAAACAGTTCCAGATGATCAATGGATACATTGGTTCCTGCCGTTGGCGTTGGCTGTGTGCATGTGCTTTGTTCAGCCATTCCCATGCTGCATCCAGCATTCCTTCCATCTGCTGGTAGTCGAACTGCAGGGGTTCGTGGTGTTTGAAGAGCACCAAGCCGTGGTACGGGTTGAATTTGAACAGATTGGATGCCGTGACGGCATATGGATTCTCGATCCTACCGAACGGATCCACAGCTGTGTACTTGTCCCATTCGCAGAAATCGCACTTTCCTTTCCCACCACCTTGAGTAGGATCGTAGCTGGACTTGTTTTGGTTCCGAAACGTCTGCGGTTTGTTCTTTCGATTCCCGTTGTACCAGCATTGTTGTCCGGAGATGCGGTTGGTGATGCTCACCACGTCTTGCCGTTCCGACTGTGCCATGGCGTACTTGGCCAGCAGTTCGTGGCTCACGAAGCACGTGCCCACGCGCTTCTGGATGCGAAACATCCGAGACACCGCACGCATGCGACGTCCAGGTTGCTGCTGCATGCACGCGAGCTCCCACCACGTCGTGCTCGTGCCGCCAGGCGATGGCGTAGGAGCCATCCTGCACGAACGTCTCGGCTTGCTTGCGTTTCGACGCACGCGACGTGTTCATGCGACGTTCCCACGTGGACGAAGCACGAACAACACGACGTGTGGATGCTGTGCACGTGCACGTGCGCCGACGTGCCTCGTTTCGGAGCAGCAATGGCGTTGCAACGCGGATGAAGCGACGTGGCAACGCACGTGATGGAATGGATGAACAACACAAGATGCATCCTTGGCATGGCAAAGAAACAACATTAGACGACGACGACGACGACGACGAGACCATTCCATCGCCGTGTTCCAAGCCACGACGTTTTGCGATTGACAATGGCAAACGGGACGATGAAATGCATACAGCAAAGTTGTTCGTGTGCATGCACCATGGGTGATGGCACAAGAGGTTTGGAGGAAGGACGCATCCGCTCTCGCATGAGTCGCAAGCACCTTGTCGGATAGGTCATCTGCCAAGCCATGCAACCATTCGTTGCATGACTTGGTTGATGTGCCTCGACGCACGTCGTGTACGATTGCATGAGAGACCTTTCACTCTTCTGTTGGGCGGAGGAAGATGTTCTTGTGGAACAATCCGATCCCGTGTCACGTGCACAAGGATCCATATGATGGTGCAAACACACTGTCGAATTCTTCCGTCGATGTATGGGATGCATCGAACAAGGACGGTGTGTGCCAAGGAGATGAACACATACCAGCGCATGGAGAGAAAGGAGCTACTGCACGATCGACGACGATGGGTCGATCCGACGAAGAACCGAGGATTCCACGCAAACATGGCTTCCACGTGTTTGGAATCTTCCAATTCCACCGGCATGGTCCAAACCGTCGCACTTGTAGGATCGCTCGTGTCGCCCACGTGATTCGTCTCGTGCTTCCAAGTTCGTATCCGAAATTCCGATTCTCTCCACGCCGATTGGTCCGTTTCCATTCAAAGCTGCGTTTCGATTGGTCCATTCTTCGTTAAAGACGCCTCTCGATTGGTCCACGATCTTTCGTTCCTGCTCTCCGATTGGTGGAGAGGGATATCGCGGTCCTCTCGTTCCGGGATCCCACGACCATCGAAAGGGAGGGATCGTTCCCAATCGATTGGATGAAGACCTTCCAATCGAACCCGACCATCTCTGGTTTCGATTGGGAAAGCACCTCGGATGGTGCATGGGACAGGAAGGACGACGACGACGATGGCGACGATGGCGACGCGACATGCGCACTTCTCCGCTGGTTCATGGCGACGTGTGCGTCACCGTCGACGCCGGAAATGCCTGGCCATGGCAGAGAAGTGCGGCGTGGCCACCCGACAAGGCACGTCGCGTCGTGTGAACGAGGATCGTTGCGATGCCAGCGAACGAAAGAGTCCGAAACCTGCACAAACGCCGTGGTTCTTGGGCGTGTACGACGGACATGGCGGATCTGCATGCGCGTCTTGGTTGGAAGCGAACCTCAAAAACGCAGTGGAGTACTACTGGGATCCCGAAAGCCCCGAAAAAGGAATCACCAAAGCTTTCTTGGAAGCAGATAAGGTGCTCCTGGCACCCAAGAAAGGTTTCCTGGGACAGTTTGGGGAAAGAGGTGTGGGTGGATCCAAATGTGGATCCACAGCTGCCATTGCACTGGTGTATCCAGACGAAAAGAAGAAAATCAAAAAGGTGGTAGCTGCCAATGTTGGCGATGCGAGGGTGCTGCTGGTCCGCGCAACGGGACAAGTCGAGCAACTGACCGTAGATCATGTGCCAGACGACGAAGACGAGAGAAAACGCATCGAGAAGAAAAATCCCAACCCAGATCTTCCATTGGTTCGCTTTGTAGGTTCCACCTGGAGGGTAGGTGGTATCCTGGCACTCTCTCGTGCCTTTGGCGATGCATACATGAAGAGTACTGGACAGTTTGAGGGGATCAGCAGCATGAACAACGACTATTCCTCTGGATTTGGTGTCATTGCAGAACCAGACGTACGTGTGGTAGAGTTTGATGACGATGAGGAAGCCTATCTGGTGCTCAGCTCTGATGGCCTTTTTGCCAACAAAGAGAGGGGAGGGGGAGGGGGATTTGAAAACGAAGAGGTTGGGGCATTCCTTGCAAAGAATAAGGGAAGAGGGCTGGATGAAATTGCAGGGGACTTGGCAACACGTGCGCAAGAACGAGGCAGCACGGATGACGTGACAGTGGTGGTTGCAAAGATTTGAGCGGGAAGTGACTGCAGAAGCGCAGTTGGAGGGTCCTAATACAGGTAGAACAGGTGTCTAAAGAAGTGGACAGACGTTTTGATGCCGAAATGCTACGAGACCATTGTTTCAAAGCAGTTCTTGCCTACCTTGTAATTCCCTTTCAATTTTTTGTGAACATGGCTCCAACCTTCGTCTTGGGATTCTTCCAGCTCAATTTTTCAGGCAGTAGGAACATTCCTTAATCTCTCCCAAACTGAGATATCCACCCTCCTGGCGTTAACACCAAGTTTCGTTCCGCGTTTGCTTTCTTGACCATCTGCATCACAACCTGGAACACAGCTCCCAAAGCCTTTCACACAAAGTCAGGGGATCATTGTAATGGCCCAGTTTTTGCATGACCACATCACGTGGTGGAAGCCATTCTCAGTGGATGTCTGTGTTGGTGAACTGTATGCAAGGTTCTTGAAAGCGCAAGCAATGATTGTCTAAATGTCAATGGTGCGAACATCTGCACAGGTACCCAGTCATTGCCTTTCCACCGCAAAAGCAGTAAGTTGAGTACAATCCATTGTTGTAGTGCATGGAAGAGGCTAGGATGAATCGTGGTTGACATGACAGTGCTCTACTATTGCAGAGACCAAGGGGAAGATTGACACGTAGGACCAGCGGGCAACTACAGGCAGACTGCAGTGAGGTATGAACCAGACAGGTGCATCAGCCTACAAAGAGAAGGAAAAGGCAGGAACTTGCTGCTTTATTAGGGTAGGTACGCACCACAAAGGCATGATTCCACCTCGAAAGAACTGACAGGCCGCTTGAATAAAAATCCGGACTGCAAAACATGCGACGGCAATGCATGCAGATTCACAGCTACACATCCAATGAGTCAGGGAAAGGACCCCGCAAACGGCTGAGATCCTGCACCAGACGAGCTGCCTGACGCTCTGCAAGGCGTGTTACAAACTGGTTTCCCATGTTCTGCAAACCTGGCAGCAAAGAAGAAAGCAATGGGGCCAAGATCTGAAGATTCCGGACCAAGCTCTGCACGTCTTCCAGTGCCATTGTCACTTGTCCTCGCCTGTTTACACGCTGGCCTGGAGTAGACCCAACCAGTGGACCAGATTGCAGCTGCGATTCTAGTCCAAATAGCGACACGATACCCTGCAGTGTCTCCAATGCCTTGACATCCTCCTCTGACAGACGTACGATTTCGTTGGAAGCTGCAAATCTAGAGACCAAAGACAGAGGAGCAAAGGGGGGCAGGAACAGGGCAGGAGCAAGGGGCGAACTGAGAAGGGCAGATGTTGGCAAGGAAGAGGTGATACTGCCCAATCTCTTCCAAGCTTCTGCCACCACACTTCTCAAAAGTGCATCTGTTGACCTCACCGCTTCTTCTACCAGTAGTTCCTGCACGTAGTTTCCTCTCCTGTCAAAGAGTATGGTAAGTCCTTCCTTAAGTACTGGATCGAGCTCCTGTGCCTGAGTTGGACCTGCCCTCCTATTGAAGGGTGTTGAGGCCAAGCTCTTCTTCTCCATTGCGTTGGTGAATGTTTGAAATCCAGTGGCCATCTCCTCCACCCGTTCAAGGCTGAGCTGTTTCTTGTCTCCGTACAGGAAGGTGCGAAGTGCCTCTCTCATTCTTTCACTGTCATCTGTTAGAAGACGCCGGCAGAGGTATGGGAAGCACTCGTCTACGATGGAGTAGGTGGGGTCTGCCGTCAATCCAATCCCTTCAAGCGTCGAGAAAGCACGTACGATAAGACCAAAGTACGCAGGGATCGCGATCGGATAATACTCTGCTAACTCTTCTACCTGCCGTCCTACCACGTCCACATTGATGTTGGCTGCTCCACCTCCCTGACTCAGCTGTTCCAGGACACTCCCCAAAAGCGGAGCAACTATGTCCCTCTTTTCCGGATCAGATTGCACCTCTTCGGGTATGAATCCCAGTTTTACCAGGTCACCCAGGGTGTTTGAGTACTCCTTTGCACTCAAATGGGTCACGTATTCGATTAGTGCCAACCGCTGATCTTCCGTAACCTCTGTCATCAAGCCATAATCAAGGATGCAGATGCGACCATCTTTTAAACTCAAAAAGTTGCCTGGATGGGGATCTGCATGGAGAAAGCCTGTGTCTAGCAGCTGGGCCAAGTAGCAATTCAGTAAGACAGCCAGCTGCTTCTTCACAGTTTTTTTCTCCTCTGAGGATGACACATCTAGCTCAGATATTTTTTTGCCATCCACCCACTCAGAAACCAGGACGTTACGGGTTGTAAGCTCTGTGAACGGCTTGGGCACAACAAGTGCTTCATCGATGACTGGAATTTTTGACATGAGTGCTTCAAAGCGGATGGCGTTCTGGGCTTCCTGAATATAGTCCAGTTCTTCCACGAATCTACCAGCCCATGTGTCAATGACTGAGAGCATGCCACGGCAACTGGATTGGAAATCCTCTGGGAAAGGGGACCTGGTCCCAGAGATCAGCGCTTCACGGATAATGTGCAAGTCCATGGTAACGGCCTCGAGCATGCCCGGTCTTTGGACCTTCACAGCAACCTCTTCCCCCGACACAAGCTTCGCCTTGTACACCTGGCCTAGGGAAGCAGCAGCCACGGGCAATTCAAAGACAGAGAGATCCTGAAAGATCTCCTCCAAAGGAACCTGCAATTCTTCCTCCAAGATCTTCCGTGCTTCAAGAGCATCGAAAGGTGGCACGCGATCCTGCAGCTTTTGAAGTTCCTCGATGTAGATGGGCGGTAGGATGTCAGGACGGATGGACACAGCCTGTGCCACCTTGATAAAAGCAGGCCCTGCCTCTGTGATGAGTTCTCTGGCTCGGACGGCCCTTTCCCTCATGTTCTGGTCCCACTTCCCCGTTTGATAATCATACAGTAGGAGGGATCCGAAGCCTGCTGCGCTTGCCGCTAATTCTGCAGACCTCTGTGCCACGTTGATGGGCCGTTGACCATAGTACGACCGTATGATGTCGACGTCATACTTGTAGGGAAGCCGGACGGCATGCGTGGCGGGTTCCATGGGACGATGGGTCCAGGCATGGGCCAAGGTCAGCAGCATAGGGACCATCATGGCTGCGGCCACTTTTGGATCCATGTCATGCACCTGAAGATGAAGGGAATCTGCATGCAGGTACCCAGGTATGGTTTTCAAAGTTTCCAGGTACCGTTGTGCCTCTTCGAGTTGGAATGGACCCCAGTGGAGTTTCTCGCGGATTCCCAGCGAATTCTTCTCCCAATCGTGTGCTTGTGCTTGCAGTTGGTTCTGTACGTTTTCCAGGGCGCTTGTCGTGTAATGCCATGCTTTGTTTTTCTCCACCACAATTCTTTGTGCGGTTTCGGTCCATTTCCGATCCACCGGTTCCCATGTGTTTGGCAAAGCTTTTGTCTTCACCCCTCCTCTTGCTCTCGTGTTGCATCCACGTCCAAACATGTTGATGTTTGTGTTACTCTGCGGATGTGTCGGTGCTGTGTTGGGACTTGGCTTGTGCTGCAATGGCACACTGCTTTTTCTTTCCTACGGCGTCGGGTGCACGTTCCGCTCCCAGAAGCACGCACGGTCGCGTGTCCACCACGTACGTCTCTTCCACCACCTTCTTCTGCTCGCAGCAATGCGAATGCAGCGAGGAGACGAAGCAATGCGAAGGTGGAGGCGCGTGCGCTCGTGCAGTTTTGTCGACCGACCGACGTGTCTTCGTTTGCATTCGTGGTGGAGAACGAGACACGGTGGACCGGCAGACACACCCCTTTTTGGGGGGTTGCATCGCGGGGTTTGGGGGAGGGAGGCGTGCAGTTGCACCCCTCTGGTGCAGTTGCACCTGCATCGAGGGGGTGGGTGAGGGATTGAGAGAGATGGAAACAAGACACAACGGTTGTGTTGCAACGACGAGGGAGGTGAAGCAACAAACCACAAGACGAAGCATTGCAACGCAAAAGAAACAGAGAGACGTGCACGGACACATCCCCACACGCAAGAGAAGACACTTGGAGAGAGATCGACGCCCACGCACGCTTTGGGGGAAAGACAAAGAGAGAGAAAGAGACGACGATGGACATGTGAAGAGAGAGGAATGATGGATGATGGGGTTTTCAGATTCGTTTCCACTCTCGTCGATGCATTTTGCCTCTCCCACGGTCCAAGACTGCGGAGGAAAAAGTAGATGGTCATTTGCTACCGAGAGGGCACAAATACGAACTTGCCGTAACGCGTGTGTCTCGACGCTGTGTATCCCCTCTACGGAAGCCAAATCACTTGCAATTCAATGTGTTCGTACAAATGTGTGGACGTGTGCGCCGGCGTCTTCATCGATGTTGCTGTCATCGGCTTTATCTCGCTCTCGGTCACGCAAGCTATCTCGGGCAACAACTGGGCAGCAACGTCCTCATACGTAACAACAAGACGTGGATCGCACGAGAACCTCCTCGAATCTCGCGTGTTTGCCAATGAATGAGGTTGTGCAACGTGGAACAAGATGCACACGAGATTGGCGTGTCCATCCGAAGGACAAGGCCAGCACCACCGGTCCACCCGGCCTCGACATCCGTAACCGTTCATTCTCACATCCGTCCCATTCGCACGGGTCTGGCGTCCACATCCGTCTGAGTCGGTGCTGGCGCAGACCGCCTGCGACGACTTGACACAACAGCACACAACGACACACAACGCCCCGCCCCACCTGGTACGATGAGCACACGTGTCCCTGGTTCGTCCCACAACCGCACGCCAACGCACGAGCGAGCAGAATCTCCTGCTGTGGATGGATCACCCACCAGGAAGCGACAACCAAGCCAACCATCGCCATCCAGACCATCCAAAGGCAGACAACACCATGTTTGGGAAAGGAGGATGTGGATAGGAAGCAAACGAAAAGGAGAAGACACTGTCCGAATCATGTCGTACAACCTGCTTGCCGATGGACTGATGAAAACCCATCGAATGGATCTGTACCCAGACCTACCAGGACACTTGCTGGAATGGAAGGAAAGGATCAAGAAGATCGTGAAGGAAATTGATACATGGAAACCAGATGTCATCAACATGCAAGAAGTGGACCGTTTTGAGGAAATAGAAAGCAAATTGCATGAATACGGATACCAAGGATGCTTCTTATGCAGGACCGGCGACAAGAAGGACGGGTGTGCAACATTCTGGAACACCAGAAAAGTCAAGCCCGTGCGCAAGCAATTCCTACGCTTTCGAAAGGAAGGGCTCAACGATAATGTGGCCATCCTGACTGTTCTCGAAATCAAATCTTCCAAGAAGACACTCGTCAATGGAAACGTGCACGTGCTTTTCAATCCACAGCGTGGAGAAGTCAAACTTGGTCAGCTAGTTTGTCTCTTCAAGACCCTTGAAGAACTTCAGATCAAATACCAGGCGGACGGGGTAGTTATTACTGGAGACTTCAATTTAGGTCCAGACAGCCCGCTGTATGAATTCATCCTACAAGGAAAATTAGATTGTGTCATGCACGACCGAAGGCACATGTCTGGACAGGTGGTGGGGCAGCAAAAAGCAAAGATTATGATTTCACGATGTGAAAATAAAGGGGAGGTTTCAGGAATGGAACGGAATACAAGCAGAAGTTCAATGTCTTCCTCTTCGCTTTCAGTGCCGAATAATAATGGAGAAAGCAATGCATTCACGCAACGGGGCTGGGACAAAGAACGATTACAAGTAGCCATTGGAGAAGTCACTTCATGCGGTGAAACTGTGGCTGAGCACAGTTTACAACTGAAGAGCGCCTATGCCATTTGCTCCGGGGAACCTGCATATACCAGCCTGCACAACCGTTTCATAGGAACATTGGACTACATTTTTCACACCGGGCGCCTTGTGCCCAGGAGGGTATTGGCAGTTCCCGATCTCAACCAACTTGGCCCGTCGCACACCCAAAAGCCAATGCTTCCATCGAAGTACTTTCCCAGTGATCACATATCATTGGTGGCTGAATTTGCAATAATGGAAAAGGAGGATTCAAAAACTTCCGAGAGTATTGAATAAAAAGTTTGCAGGTTGGCTGTTGCTTCCTTGTTTTTACGTGATGGGGACTAGAATGCCACATTTCACCAGTGTGTTTGCAATTCTAACAGCATCTGACTCCTCTGCCTCAATCTCTTTTAGCGTAACTGCCTCTGGAAATGCGGCAAGTAGCTGTTCGATGACCATCGCATCGTCCAAACTGAACTCTATGCTACCGTGATCTGCTTGCGAGTCCTCGCCTCCTTCCATATGATCCGTCCGAGAGTTATCCAAGGCATGTACCACTAGAGCAGTGTCTTCTTCTACAATCATCCTTGCAACATCTTTTTCTGCCAGCCTTAGTCTGCTCTCTGGACGAACGATGCCTTGCTTCCCTTTGGATTCTGGTTTGGCAATTGGCAATCTCTGTCGGATAAATCTCGATGCCAATTGGTCTGCTGCAGCATCGATGGGAAGGTTTTCTATCACACGTCGCACTAAGCTTTCTACCCTCTCCAGAAATGCTTGGCGGACTGGGTTGGACTCATCATCCGCATGCACCACACCCATGTAATCCAAGTAACCAGGAGGCAGGGATTGTCTGGCCTCCACCTCCTCTTCTATGGTGATCTCGAGGGCCCTAGGCAGCGCCAGTTCCAGCAGGTCTGCGAACGTGTTGTGTTGGTTGCAGGAGACAGTCAGGTGCAAAGAATGAGTGTCTGCTAGGCAGTGGGCCTGGTGAACCACCCCGCGTGGTAGATACAGCAAATCTCCCGGTCCGAGCTCCACCTCGAAGATCGGGTCATCCAGTTCGCTCTCGTCGTAATCTTCGCTGGACTCTCGAGCAAGAACTTCCCAGCTTGTGGGTGGGGTGTACACCTTCCAGTGCTTCTTTCCGTCGATCTGAAGGATGAATGCATCGATGTCATCGTAATGTGGCGCAAATCCTTGGGATCCTGGTGGCGTGAGGTACACGTTGCTGCCTACCCCACAGCTCCAGTACCCTTCCAGTCCAGAGAGGAGCTTCCACACGGAATTGGACCACCGTTGCGGATGAAGGATCCTGAGGCTTGCACCATCGTGGAACCTCTTCCAGACAAGATCTGGGTCCGCTTTTTCGAGGCTATCGTCGAGGTTGCGGTTGAAATGATGCCTCTTTCCATCTTTGTAGGAGGTCACGTCGATGTTCAATGCGTATTCGAGTCCCACCTTCCTCAAGAGTCGATCCACTTCTTCCATGCTGAAGACATCTTTGTAATAATCCGGGTACAGGTTTCGCTTCACTAGCAGTGGTTTCTGATCCCAGCATTCTTCCATGAATTCTTCCAGGGAGCAAGGTTCCACCATCCATTTTAGCACTTCCGCCCCGTCTTTCGCCCGTTTTTCGAAGGACCCATTTCTGCACTCGTTCTTTTCTGCTTCGAACACCACCGGTTCGAAGTCTTCGCGTGCTGGTGTGGCTTCTTCGTCGTGCTCCATGTCGCGCCGCCGTGTCGGAACCACCGTGGAAATCTCCCGGCACCTGCACGTTGTTAACTCCATCGTAAACTCAGGATGGCTCAGGAACCGGCGATGGACCCGCGGCGAAGCTCCACCGTACGATCTTCTTCGGTGTGGTTAACCTTCCCGAAACCGATCGGTTCCCCCTCGACGCCTCTCCTTCGCATTCGATTCACCTCAGGTTAACTCCTGCCCCCCTCCTTCCCTTTCGCTTCCTTCGGTTCCTTCCCTCTCCTCCTTCCCGATCCACCCTTCGACTTAACTCCTTCGTAAACACGGGGTTAACTCCTTCGTAAACACGGGGTTAACTCGTTCGTAAACACGGGGTTAACTCGTTCGTAAACACGCGGTGCTCGTTTGGTCGTGCTTTGGTCGTCCATTTCGCAGCGATGGAGCACGCGCGCGCGCCTCTTTCTTCGCGTCCCACGTGCGCTTGGAGGCGTGTGCGAGGCGGAAGGAAGGAGAAGATGGACAAGCAACGGAGGTGGAAGGCGACCGCAGACGTCCACGTGGACGGACGGGAGATGCAGGAGCTCCGCGAGGAGAACCGTAGGCTGCGTGCGGAGCTGGAACGATGGAAAACGTCGCGAGGAGGAGAAGAGACGGCGTCGGATGGTGCGTCCAGGACGGTGACGCGAGAAAGGAAGACCAAAGAGACGGAAGTGCGGGTGACGCTGAACTTGGACGGGACAGGCAAAGCCCAGAACCAGACCGGCGTGGGATTCTTGGACCACATGTTGGACCAGCTGGCGTCGCACGGCCTGTTCGACGTGGACGTCACGTGTCAAGGAGATCTGTGGGTGGACGATCATCACACCGTAGAAGACGTGGCCATCACCCTGGGACAAGCGTTCAAAGATGCACTGGGAGACAAAAAAGGGATACGGAGGTTCGGAACGTTCACAGCGCCGTTGGACGAAGCACTGGTGTCGGTGACGTTGGATCTGTCTGGACGTCCGCACACCCAATTCTACGGATACACCGCCACAAGCGTCGAGAAAATCGGAGGGCTCTCCACGCACATGGTGGAGCATTTTTTTGAGTCCTTTGCGAGCACCAGCATGACGACCCTTCACATCCAGCAGATCAACGGAAGGAACCCACATCACATCGTGGAAGCCACGTTCAAAGCCTTTGCTCGAGCCTTACGCATGGCCACAGAACATGATCCGCGAAATGAAGGGGTCGTTCCCAGTTCCAAAGGGCACTTGACCATCTGAAATGCAGGTGGAACATGGATCGAACGTCTAGCTGAAAGATAACGACGCGCTATCCTCAACTCGGGTCCTTGCGGTTAACTGCCAGTAGGCCCTTTGCATCGTCTTCCTGGGCACTAAGACGTCCCTGGACTTGTATGATCCTATTGCTGTCGTGCAGATCAATGCGTTAGCATCATCCATCTTTTTGGCTTTGCACCATGCAGGATGCGACATCGCCAGAAATGCTGTCTCAGCAATTTGCTGTACAGGGAAATGCATGGTGGAACCTTTGCGGGCCCAGCTGTTTGTCCACTGCAGGACCTTGCCATGCGTATCCTCTGGTTGGCAATGGTCATCTGCTTGCTCTCTGATCCACGCTTGCTTTCCTCTCATTTTGGGGAACAAAAAGCCATTGGCTAAAAGCTCCGTTTTGTTGATGCAAATGCATGCCTTTCTGTTTCATCAGAGTTGCACCTGTTGGCACCCGTCTTTCATTGGGAGTGGTCAATAGACCTGATTTATCGAAGATGGAAGCTGCACTTGTCGATCGTGGGCACATTGGGTTGAATGGAATGAATTGATACAGAGATTATGTTCCTGTGCTTGTCCTACAATATTCCCAGAGGTTATTCCTTTGGTTGGCAAGCAAGCGCCACACACACGATTTCCGACAAGAGAGCCTGTGAGTAAATTCTTTCAGCTGCCATGCAATTCCCATCCCCTTGTTCCCCCTCCTGTTTACCAAAATATCAGTCACGCCATGTTTATTTCCATACACGACATGCTCCGAGACATCCTAGCCTTGAATGGTGTACGATTGTGAATCCCAAGCGTATTCGAGTTTGCTTCTCTACGAACGCTTGGAAAGAGGACGAAGATGAAACCCACGAAACAATTACGTTGTAGTATCCATCGTTGTTTAGAGCAAGAGTCAATTTTTTGCGGTACATCTGATTGCAAAACGGCTGTTCCATGGATCCAATGGACGAGCACTTCGAGGGGGCGGCAAAACTCGGTTGCAAAATAAAGTGCGATGTACAAGATACGTTTGGTCGCGAAAAGAAAGCACTCGTCACCGTATGCAAGCAAGATGTAGGAAGCACGGTACCTTTCGTTGCACAAGGAAACCGTTGCTTATGGTTGCAAGCTATTTTTACGTCTCCCTATTGGTAAAAAGCTCCAAAGAACGATCCGCAACGGCTCCGTCGGTAGCGCACCGTCATTTGTCATGAGACTAGCTACGATGCGATCAAGCATTATCTTGCAAATGAACCTCTCGGCCATCTAGCACGATGAGGTGCTTGCCAATTCTCTCATCAACGAGGCACCTTTCGTCAATTGGTCAATGACGCCAGTTCCAAAGGCCACTTTGCACGGATCTTGGTACGATGTAGTCGACACACCGTGTTGTATACGGCTACTTGTGCATCTCTTGACACCTCCGCTAGCCACAAGGAGGGCTTGCTGGTTCCGCGCTTCATTTTTGGTCCTTGCATCGCTAAATCGAACGCATCGTCGCTCGTGAGGGACTTCCTTCCACCATGGACGCCAAGAACACGCTTGATTCAAGAATTCCTTCCTCGCATCCTTCTTGGATCCCCGCGAGCGTCAACATGGCCCGAACACGTTGGACGATCTCCCATCGTGTTTGGAAAGATTCCACCTCGGATCCCTTCCTTCTCGTCCCCTCCCTGGGCGTATCTTCTCCGAGGGGTGTGCGTGTGAGGGGGAGGCGACCGTTGGGATGGGGCGGCGGGGTGGAGAACGTTCGTCATTCACCGAAGAAAAGCAGATTCGAATGGGAGGTGGGTTGGGTTTTCCTCCACATGTTCTTTCGGTTTCGTTCCATGCGCCGCCATGTCGTTCTGTCTCGAACCGTCGGGGATGGATAGCTGCAGCAACCACGTTTCGAACCAAGCGGACCGCACCTGCATGCGGATCCGGGAATCGTCCTGGACGCACGCACCTGTCCGAGTGGAGGTCTGCAGGCATCTGTCCATCGCCATCCCGTCCATGAGATGCGCGCTTTGCTTCGTGCGCACCGTCTCGTCCCACGTCTCCACCGTCTACGACATCGCCACGTCTCCTTCGCCTGTCCCGGTTCGTTTCCCTTTCAAACCCGACTCCTTTCCCTTTCGAACCCGGATCGTTTCCCTTTCGAACCCGAAAGCGACCGGTGGGGGTGGAGGAGAGGCAGCAGCACACCGAGGCAGGGAGGGAGAGACAGAGACAGAGTGAGAGGGACGAGAAAAGGCGTCGGATCGTGGACCGTTCGTGGCACACGTCAACGGTCGACTGAAGCGCATCGCACGTAGCCGTTGGAAGGGTTTGTCTCACGGCGCGTGGATCTTTGGGACGGAACCCTCGTCAGGTCCGAGGAAACCCGTCGTACGGACAGGCGAAAGACCCCACGTGCGCGTGTTCGGTGCAGCACGATCGGGCCCACGTGAACGGTGGTGGAGCGTTTCGGGGAGGGGCGGCAGGAGCGTGCTGCGTGCATCATGTGGGCCACGTGGTCCAGGCGATGGGGCGTGTGGCAGTCCGTGTGCAGGAGCGTGCGTCCTCGTTGCACCAGCGAATGGAAGGTGTCCTCGTGGTTGGAAACACCGGCAGGCCACCAAGGATGGAACCGAGGATTGGCTGCTGCACCCGTAGGTGCCACGGCTACAACACCCGCTCCACCTGGACAGCTGGACGTGGCACCACAAGCTGCCATCGAATTCGAGTCGGTGTTCCGGAGAGTCGTGACCCACCTGGGATCCAGGCTGCGTGCACCCAGGGAAGTGGTGTGGCTCAACGGCGCACCCGGTGCAGGGAAAGGGACCAACACCCCGTTCATCGTGCGATCCAGAGGGTTGTCCAGGGTGCTGCACATGTCCAGGCTACTCAGAGCATCCACCAACACACAGCCAATCATCGATGCAGGAGGTTTGGTGTCCGATGCCCAGGCTTTGGAAGCATTGCTGCAAGCCCTGTTTGACACGGAAGAAGGGGCAGATGGGGGAGGAGTACTGGTGGATGGCTTTCCACGCACAAGAATACAGGTGGATTACCTGCGCCTCCTTGCCGACAAACTCAATCGATTGCACGTCAAAAATGCACAGTTCCCGCAGCGCGCCCAATTTTTTCCAAGATGTATCTTTAAAGTGGTGGTCCTGTATGTGGATGAGGAAGAAAGCGTCAGAAGACAGATTGGAAGAGGAAAGATGGCCGCAGAGTTTTGCATGCGAGCGGAAGAAGCAGGGTTGAGGGCGCTGGCACCAGGGAAAATGCAGCAACACGGACCACGGACAACAGACTCCACGGAAGCCGCAGCTAGAAGGAGATATGCCATCTTCAAACAGCACTATGGCACCTTGCTAAAGCTATCTGAACACTTTCCTTTCCACTTGATTGATGCGATGGGTTCGGTTGCAGAATGTGAAGCACAGATTGCCCGTGAACTAAGCTATCAAAGCAGTTTGGACCTCAACGAAGGAACGTACAATGCAATCAAGCACATACCACTTTCCAACGATTTGGTGGCATTGTCAAGGCAACAGTTAGTGGTACGCTTGGACGAGTACTGCCAGCAGCACCCTCGTACCTTTTCTCAAGTGGTGGCGTTGATCCAACGCCAGGTTATACCGCAGCTTCGAAGATGCGCGCTTGCTGGCCATGCCATATTTGAAAGCACAGACTCTCTCTTCATTGATCATCCCACGGCCACGGACATGCTCATAGACATCCTCTCTGACAGAGGTTTCAGTGTAGCACATCAAATAAAGACACAGCAAGTGCCAGTGAAAGTGGATACGGATGGTATCATCGAGTCTCATACTTATGCCTTTCAACACTTTAGGATAAGTTTTGAGAAACCTGTGGTGAGAGAGAAGGGGCGAGGGCCTACAGAGGCGGAGAATGATCAATCACTTACGATCAGCAACTTGGAAAGCTTGGGTGACAAAGCCCAGCAAGACATTGCAAGAAGAGCAAGAAAGGCCATCCAGTACGAAGGCTTTGCAAATGATGAGGGGCAAGGGGAAGCTCACCTCAAGGATCACGACTGGGAAAAGCATATGGGGTATTCGGACTGAAAAAGGTCAACTCTTCTAAATCCATTAATAACTTGATTCATTTGAACATATTTCCGTTACTCAACAACGAAAAAGCGCATTATTCAATCGCAGCGTAAAAATCTCATCAATCAGGCGCTCCATGGTGCATCACACCATCTCATACAACAATATGTATGCATTGCACGCCAAAACTTCTTCCACTGATTCTTGTCTCACATACTCATCACTTACATAGTACCAAGAGTTGCCTGATCGTACATGAGCAACATAGTGTCCAAATTGTAAGGTCTTTCCAAGGTGTTCCACCACTCCCAACAGGCGGTACTTCCTGTGCTTCGAAGCAGGTGGATCACAACAGTAAGGATCAAGATACAACTCAAGAGGGAACGAAACGTAAGTACTGTACTTGGAAAAAGTCCTGCCTCTTTGCTGGAAACGCTTGATGTGCAACGTAAGTACTCTTGGGGGATTCAAAATTTTCAACTGCCTAGTTGAATCACGCAAAACCGATTTCGGTTCCTTCTTTGGCTGATTCTTTGGTGTTTCGTGGGGTTCATGGTCGTACTTCTCCACTTCCGTAAAGTCACGCGGAAAGTACCATCGCTTCTCAGAGCCAGGCAGTTGTCCGCACAATTGCCATGTTACACAGTCGGAATCCACACTTGACAGGCTTTCTTCGCCTGAACTGTTGTAGTCCAAGCTTTCAACCATCGATCCGCCATCGTGCACAATCATCTTGAGACCCCCAGCCGACCACTGCTTCAGGTGGTCAATACCTCCAGAGAGGAAAAGCGAAGTAAAACAGTCGAAGATTACCTCAGCAAAAAACGAGAGACGCAAGACATCATCTTCTACCTGACGGTCAATGAATCCAATATCGACAGAGAACCTGTGGCAGAGCTTTTCATTTAACAGCTTTTTCTCCAACAGAGTACCATTTCCTGCTGGTTTCAGGCAGACCTCCAACCTGCATCCCTTCAACAAGGCTGTTAGTGAAAACCACGGTTGCTCCCCTTTCCCATCCTTGTTGGGAATGGTGAACTGCTTGAAGAATTTGTCAAGCCCACAGGCAGCCCGCCAAAGGTCTGTTCGTCTATTGTCTTGGCTGCCTGGAACTTCATGCACTTTCTCAATCAGGCCATTGCCATTTATATCGGCCCAGCTCAGCGCACGCTTGTGGCTCCTTTTTGTTCTTTCTGTTGCACTGCATGCACCAACTGTTTGCTTATTGTCCTGTTCTTGCGATGGCTTGTTTGGGTCATCTACCAGCCGAGCAAGTTTACTCTCAATGCTGTTCTTTGTGCATGTGTCGCAGCAGACCTTACAATCTGCACCAAGTTTCTCCACCCGTGTAAAATTCGTCAAGCAAACGCTAAGTAGTGCGGCCGTGCTAGGTAGCTTTTCGTTGGTAGCTGGGTTGGAGCCCACATTCAATTGCTCGGCAACGTTTTCATCAGGTTCATTTGCACCGTTTTCTACGGATTTCTCTGCTCCTATATCAGTATGGTTCCTGTCAGTTTCAGGTGCGCCATTCTGAATGCCATCTTCATGACGGTCAGCATCTTTTTGCGCAGACGAATTTGTCTCTTCTATGTGGTCTCCGTTTTCCGAGTCGTATCCACTTCCTCCTGATCCAAACCATCCCCTTTGCTTTCTACCTTTACCTGTCCCTTTGTGTTTCCCGTTCCTCTTCATCTTTTCCTCTTTCTTTGCCTCCTTTTCCATTCTTTTCTTTTCCTTCTCTGAGATACCGTTTCCATCTTCCACTTCCTTCCCGCTTTTGTTGGACGTTCGCCAACCTTTGGCCCACCTGCTGATTGACTTACGCAAGCTGCTTTTTTTCTTCTTTGAACTCATTTCCGGAAGTTCTAGAGAAATGTCCAAGTACGGTTCATTCGTGTTCTTTGACCCACCACACTGAAGACACATCACGCAGCTTTGGATGGTCATACCAAACGTGTTTTCGACCCATGTAGCAGGGAGAGTGCTTCCAGTATCTTTCTCTTGATTACTAGGACCACCACATACTTCTTCCTCCTCTGCACTGTTGCTACAACATTGGTCTTCAGGCCCATGAGTTGCTTTTTGGCTTGGAGCCGCATTCCTGCCCAGTGCTTTTAATTTCTTTGTTTCTTCTTCCATCAACGCTTCCAAAAGCACTCGGAGCAATTCATGGGCATCTTGTTGTGCCCCTCCACGGAACATGGGCGCTCTTTTGCAGAGTTCACGAAGGAGAAGGACTGCTCCTGCCGACGATTCTCCTTTGGTTGTGTCCAGTGCTTCCTTCAGTGTATGAGCAAGCGTACGAGGTGCATCACTGCTCATTCGCGCACTCTTGACCTTTCCGCTACCATTGGACAGCTCAACTTTCTCCTCTGAACTTCCTCTTCCGCTTTCGGAGCTGGAGGAATTGTTCCGCAGCAATTCTCCTCCGTGCTGCTCTTGTTCGTGGCATGGGCTAGGTTGCCCATCGGAACACTTGCCCTCCACAGGCGTCTCATCCACCTCAGGTTTCCCTGGTTCTACCCCGTCCACTTGTTTCTGGTTTTGGGAGAGGGCATGCTGCACGTCTCCTACGCATGCTAGTACTTGCAAGACGCTGTTCAAGTAGCATGTGTTTCCCAGGTTTCGCAGCCCACATGGCCCTTGTTCGTTCACGGTCATGTCCACCCACGCGTGTCCCTTCCAATCCAGCCAATTCTCTTCGTTTTTTCTTGGCTCAGATCTCACGGGAAGGAATCAAGCATGCAACAAACACAGGAATGTGGATCAAGGATCCAAGCTTCACCTCCAACCACTCTTTCCCTTTCGGGACCACCTCCTCGAAGCAACGGTTCGTCCGAATTCTTTTCCCTGTGATCCACCACAGCAAGGTTTTGTTCCCAATTCTCTCCTGGAGCAAGGATTTCTTCCTCCAGCACCACGTGTCACGCAGCTTGCAATGGCACCGCTCGTCTGCACGTGGAGTTCGCCTGCTCGGCTCCCTTGGCCGCTCCTGCGTCGTGTTTCTCCGCGTCTTTTCGTGCGTCTTGGAATTTCTTGGACGTCTTGCCTTCTTGCTGCGTCCTTGGCTTCGCTTCGCCTTGCTTCACGTGCGCTCGTCGTGCGCGTTTGCTTCGTGCTTTGCTCGTCGAACGATGGAAATGCGTCCAAATCGTTTGGCCATCAAAGCTCGAGCCAACCGTACCTCGAAAGGGAACGAACCCGGGTTCGAAAGGGAGAAAGCTTCCAATTGAAAGGGAAACGAAGGTCCAATGAAAAGGAGACGGACCCGGGGTCGGAGGGGAGCGAGGGTTCCTCGACAGCGCGAGAAGGCATCTTCCGAACAGGAACGGAAAATGGGAGGGAGAAGAAAGGGATAAGGACGAGGGGCGCAGAGGAAGGGGCGGCCGACCCTGCCACGTGGACCCGGGAGCCTCTCCCGGAGAAACCGGAGTGTTGACCGGGGATCCTTCGTTTTGAACCCGATCCGATTCCTTTTCAATCGGAAACATGAATCGAAAAACCCCGCGGGAGGCCGTTTTGAAACCGAAATGGATCCGCTCGTCCTCCATTCGGGTGAAAGACCAATCAAGTCCAACCAACTACCTTGGACACCAAGAGACGTGCATAAGGAGGGAAACCAACCCCACCATGATGAGATATGGAACGACAATTCCACGGAGAAGCGCATGCCAATGCGTGGGATTTGGAATGAAGTGGAACACGTGCGAGGAAAAGCATACGGACATCGTTCGGAACGAAAATCGGAGCAAAGGAGGAAGTGGCGTTGTCCGACGACAGACTTTGCATACTTGGATGTGATGGAGACGGAGTACCCGCATCCACATGGACGACGGATCCATCAATAACGCAAAAAGGCATTTTTTGACCTAGGAGAATTCAAGATTCAACCCTCCACGACGGATGTTGTACCAACCACAACCATCACACCAACGATTGTTGTATCCTCGCTTGAAATGAACACGCACGCACCCGTTGAAGCAGTTTGCCTCCTCGTCTATGGAAAGGCTGGCGAGCTTATTGAAGTTGATTTGCCTTTACCATCTTCTTCAATCTCAAAAGTCGAAGAAGCAAGTGCACTTGTACGCTTTCTCAATGGCGGCACGTGATTGTTCAAGGTTGAAGGGGCTCCATCCATGAAGCTTCTTGTCACTCTTGTTCATCTCCAGTTCAGTGAGTCTTTTTCTTTGAAATCAATGGATAAAAAGTTGGAAATGAGACAAGACACATATGCAGTATCCTTCAACGCTACGTAGATATCCTTTCCGAGGCACCAAAGATAGACAAGGTGCTCATGTTGTTGGCAGTCACAGCTTTGTGGAGTGTGGTTGTGTTGGAGGAAACCAATTGGATCGACAAGCAATCAATTGTGGAGGTCAACGTGGAGCCTTTCAATGCCACGAGGACAAGCATGGGAGATGAATGAGCATGGCTTTCAGGAACAAGACGACAACGAGATCCCAGCCGGTATTGTTGTTGGGTAAGGTTGATGAATCTCCAAAACAATCGAATAATATGCCAAAGATTTTTTCTGCTCCCCGTGCAATCGAGCAAGCAGCAACACTATTGAGCCAACCAAAGCTGCGGGCAAAGAAGGCGTTCGCTTTTATTCTTGAATAATTAGAAACCCAGCATCTTGGCTCTACAACGTATCAGAAAAGGTGGTCTTGCAATGCGGTTGCGCTTGTGCAAAAAGCAAAGTGAACGACCTCAGCATTGTGAGAGTGTGGCAGCCTTATTCATGCTGTCGCAACACCTCCACTGGCTTGAATTATGTGCAAGGAGAACCGTGTAGTCCGGTAGCAAAACGAAGTGCAGCAGCACGCCACAGCACATAATTTCACTTTTTGTTCATTCTTCCAGACGCGTCATCCCTAGGTTCTGTGACACCCTCTATCTGTAGCAAGCGAAGGAAGCCGCTTGAAGTTCCATAGGCAAGGCATTGCGATGAGCGTTCCTCAGGAGAGGGATTCCACTCAACTCTAGTGATCCAGTTGGACGGATGTGGAAGTAGAGTGTATGGATCTTCGTCTCCGTCTTTTGTATCCTTCACAGCAAAACGCTGATTCTGTTTTGGCAAGGGATCCTGTTGCTTCACTTGGAGGAAACTTACTGTTTGGGACAAAGGGCAGAAAGAGTGCTGTGCACACTTGTACATAGGCAGGTTTTTTCTCTTATCTTCATTCATTGGAATATGCCCAACTGTTATTTCACCATCTTCCCCACCAAAAGCGATCAAGCCGTGCAAGGGTGATACTGACGCACTCCATAATGTCCGTCTTCCTGGTTGCCTATCTGTTCGCACCACACGTTCTTTGGCAGAGAGTGGGAAGACATAAAGCAGATTCACAACTCGAAGGCTTCCATCCTCAACACACATGACAATGTTGCGTGGGCGCTTTGGGGACCATTGCATGTCAAGTACCCATTCTCTACTGACCCTCATCTCAATTTGTGGTGCAAAAGGGTCCCGCAGATCCCAGATTTTCAGCATACTGCTGTGCCCAATGGTTGCAAATAGCTTGTACTCCTCTGAAAATCCAGAAGGGGCCCAGCAAATTTTTCTGAGCGGGCATTCATCTGCTTGAACTCGCATCGTCAGCTGGAAGGCGTACTTCAAGGCATTAGGTACCTTTCCTGACCAGTAACCCTCCAATGTAGTACCTGCTTTTGATTGCCTATTCACACCGGCATTCCCGCCATCAGATGAAGGACACGTAGACTGCTTTGCCAAAGCCCGTGTGACTCTGCGTTTCTTCTTGACTTGAACATCACCTGTGTCAACAGAGTTCTGGGCCAGGATGAGTGGGGCAGCTTCTTGGTTGGCATCACTGGTTCGCACTTCAGGATTAGCAGTGAGCACCAACACAGAGACATGGCCACTCCAGCAGCCGACAAGCAATTGTTCTGGAAACGCAGGGTTCCATTTGATGGAACAAGGTCGGTCCGGTTGAAGGACTTTTGTTTCTGCGATGATCCTCCTGACCCCGGGTGAACCCATTGGTGCCATCCATTTTAACGGTGGTATTTCATGCACTTCTACAGTACCATCTCCTAGGGCCATTGCTAGAGCCCCCTCGGCATCTTTCCCAATTCCCAGTGCCTGTGGTTGCGGATGCCATGCCAGGTCCCAAGTGATCTTCCCTTCATGTAAGACAGCTCCGACCAATGCAAGGGCCTCAGCAGGTGTCTTCGATTGTTTTCTTTCTGGGTTTATCTCGCCGTGAAGGAGAGAAGGTCGTGCGGCCGAATCGTGCGTTGCACCTCTGTCATCAGGTGATGTACCTTCGAAATGCACCTTTGATTTCGGGGCAGGGGTATCCTTTCCTCGTGCATGTTGCGCCCTGCTGCAAGTGCGGTTGTCAATTTTCTTGCTCTTCTTTCTCTTGGCAGATCCCGACGTCTTGGTGGACGTCTTCCCGCTGTCTCCATCCGTGCATGGTGGTGCATTTTCCTGTTCATCCCTGTCGCTTCCCGTTGTACCTGCCTCATGGTTGAACTGCCAAAGCTGCACACATCCCGGTCCCATTGTGTGCTGGTAGATGTTTTGATTCACATTCGTTTTGGGTCTGGCAGCTGCTGCTAGCAATCCTGGTTGGTTGGGACGAGGTGGTCTCCAAGCCATGCTCCAGATGGGTCCACCCAAGTATGCCACCACGTCCGTTTCTCCTTCGGCAAGCTTCCAGGTTTGGAACAGAGGCAGTTCTCGTTCTTCCACACCATGTTTGACCTTTGCAGAGCCCAAGAGCTCGCAATCTTGGGACCACTCCGCCTTCGCAGCCAACGGTGCGGCCATGGCATCCGCTGCCGCACCAGACATCTGGCGGGAAATTCCCCTGCGGCTCAAGGTCTGGACGGTGCGTTTGCATCCTGAACATGCACAAAATCGAGAACCAGGACCAGATGCCGACGAGGACAGGCGGTCCGTCCAAGGCCCAGGACGAGTTAACTTCTGGGTTAAATCGAGGGAGGGTTAAGTTGAGTTTCGGGGTTAACTTGGGTGACTCGGATCCGACTCGGATCGAGGAGAAACGGAAGATACGGCACTACGGGTCGTTGGCTGGCACGTGGAGGAAGCTCAGCCAATCGGAGAGAAGTATCCCCGGCCCCGAATCGATGGAGAGCCGTCGGATCGAATTCGAACGATCGAAAGCCGTACGATGGGAAATCTGGGGTGGACCGCCTCCCGTTCCTGCTTCTGATTGGTCGAGAGACCCTTCTTTCGCGGGTGGGGCACGTGCGGCTGCGGTCGGAATTCCTCCCGTATTGATCTTCGCGAAGGGAAACGTGTCGTCCGACTGTCCTTTCAAATCTCGGGTCCCGCTTCCGATCCCACCCCGATCGAACCCGAGCGACGACCCGTCGGGGGAATTTGCGTAATCCCTACAGATCGGAATTCTTCCGGCCCATCCGCCCCGCAAGACCAAGGTCTTGCGAGCCTCCCGCCATGCCCCGCAGAGGCTCTCCAGAATCTCACTTATTGATCCTCGTCGGCATGCGCTCCAGCGCGTCCTATCTTCGTCCAGGTCGTCGATCTATCCGTATCTCGAGTCACATCGTCTCGACTCGACTTGCTTCGCCACGTCGCAAGCGCACACGTTGGACACACACACGCGACATCGGAAGCCATCCAGCTGCGTTTGCAAGCACACGAGGTCGCACCTACCATGCGCAAGGCCATCGAGACTGCTTTGAGACGCGCCCACGCGGCGGCGAACAAAGCCAGCGGAGCCACGTTGGCACGCAGGACTCCTCCTGCCTACACACCTGCCAATCCGGCCAAACCAGCTGCACACACGAAGCCTAGCACGCAGAAAAAGCCGCAAGAAGCAGCTGAACACGTCCAGCCCACGCCACCGCTCACCTCCAAACTCAGGAAGCTGGGCATCTACTAGACGGGCTGGGATCTGGCGGCAAGGAACAGGGACGGTACCTTGTCGCCAAAGGAAGTTCCGACGTTGTCGCACGAAGATTCAAACGGAATTCGTGGCACGTCAGGGTCTCCTGTACACTAGCCAAGAGCATGGACGACACCGGGAGGGGAGAATTCCCCGCCATAGCAAGATAAACAGACCGGATTCACTTTTCTTTTTCCTTACATACGTGTGAAATTTTCCGTCCAATGTTTGTACATTGGCTCTTCCAAGATATGTAACAATGCGCCTGGCTGCGAGACCAACTTGATCACTCCTGTTTTGCCATACCTGTCCTGAACATCCTACACACTGTGGCTGGCCGACTTCTGGTTGGCGCGATTCGAGGGCGCTGCATGCGCGCTTGGGGATGCTGGTCCAAAACGGTACTCCTGTTCGAAGGTGGATTCGACACCAGTCTTGGTGGAATACCCCGTGTACGTGACGGGATACTGGTAGATCAACATGCTACGTTCCTGAGAGCTTGAGGTCGGTCTGTGCTTGGAATTCCGTGCAAGCTTTCCCACATAATTCCCAATGCGCTGGGAGAATTCCACGGCGTCCATAGAGTGAGGTATGTGCTCTTCCGTGTTCCATTCGTACGCGTTCTTCTCTGGATGAAATTGCAGTGCCAAGATAGGGGCATCCTTTCCCTCCATGCTAGACACGTACGCCTGCCCGTTTCGATCGTAGCTGACAGTGAGAAGCCTGAAGGTGTCTCGCAGCCTCTGGTCTACGTAGTAGGAATCCACAAGCAGACCTTTCGCGTGATTCTCGTACGCGATCGGTTTCTGCAAAGCTTGTTCCACATGCTTTGGTCCCAAGTACTCCAAGAAGGGGCTGTCAGCGGTCCTGGTGGCAAGATGCAGGGGCACTGGATCATCTTGGGCGTTGGTGTCGGACAGGATGGAATGGTTTCCAGACACCAGAATGGCCAGGGCTTCCAAACCAAGGCAAGCACCGTACAGAGGGAAGTAGTCTCCCACGGCATTGGCATCTTTCGTCCATTCAAACAGCAGCTTGAGGGTCTGGAAGTAGGCAGAATCTTCGGACAAGCTTGCATCTCCTCCTGGAAACACGATGGCGTTGCTGGCGTCAAAAATCGACCGCAATTCCTCCGCAGGTCGATCGAAGATCAACGGAGCCACTCTCGCACCGGAGGATTCGATCCATTTGACGTAGGACGCGGCGATGTACGACTGGTTCGTTTCTTCGCCCAGCGGTTGCGAGACGATGCCGACGATGGGACGTGGGTCCTGGTGCGTTCGTCGCACCTCTGCTACGTCCACGCCGTCCGCCTGTGCGTTCCAAAGCACCAGAAGGCACCACCACAAGACCAGAATCGACCTTTGCTTCGCCTTCATCGCGTTTCTATCGAAACAAGCGGCGCATCGCTGCAGATGGCGAGTCGCACAAGCGCAGAATTTGCCGGGAAATTCTCCTCGAAAGTCGAAGAAGAGAGAGAAGAAACTCCGTGGTGGAGGGAAGCAGGGACGAGAGGGATGGCCATGGAACGAAAGGGAGATGGACGATCCATCCGTCGCACGAACGAGAGACAAGATGCTTCCCTTGCATGAGCAGAGGCATCAAGGCACACTTTTCAAGCCCTTGCAAGACATTCTTGATGTCCCCTTGCTCGTCCATGGGGACCATTGGTCGCATTCTTCGACTTGAAATCGACCCACCAATCCAAGTGAATTCTCACTTGATCATCGAGAAACGATGTCGCATGTTTGTTGTCGCTTTGTAAGAGGAAGGAAGGATGGATGGCTACACCGAGGTTCGATCGTGTGAGGTTGGAAGTTCCCATGCGAGGACCATCCTTGCGCACGAGGAAGTCCAAGGAGGCACTTTTAGAATGGCCCATGTTTCGACGACAATCCACACCTCGGAAGAAACAACGCTTATATGCGAAGCAAACTCTGGAACGCAACCATGGATAAGAATGGGGTGGCTTCCGACGAAATCAAGCCGCTCTCCTTTTGGAATAGGTAAATGCACATGTTGCGATACAAAACTCCGACGAAGAAGTCTCCTTCACGCCACGACTCTCTTGTCGTCGCACTAGTTCGTCGGACCTCGTTGTCGAAAATTTGAACATTTGACGAAAGCATTTCACGATGATAATTAATTATCGGTAGGATTAAACGACTTACAAATAGGACATTCACAACCCTTCGACAACGACCACGTCGAGTCCAGAAGTGCAAGCTCGAGGAACCATATTTTTCGCAGAAGAAACCTTTCCAACTTACAAAGTTTTCCCTTCGAGGTCGACACGCGTCCACGAAGCGCGAGGTGGTCAAACCCAGCGAGGGAGTTCCTTTTCGCGGCTTGGAGGATCCATGGCGTGCACTCGGTCGGCGTTTTCGCGCACCTCGATCCTTCTTCTCCTCGTCTCACGCGTTTTTCACCTGCTTTTCGCCACGTGTGCCGTTTCCTCGTCCGTCCATGGCGCCATTGCGCACGACGTGGGACGCACCTCCCTTTTCCTTTGGTACTTAACTTCGAACTTAACCTCGGATCGGATCCTGCCGGACTGATCCACCGTCCGTCTCCATCCGGTCGACACGTACGGCCCGTACGGACCCATCCCCGCAGAGGAACCCCATCTCTCCTCGCTTTCTCCCCCTCCGATCCTCGACGCGCCTCGGACCGCTCCCTCCGCTCGATCGCTCCGATTCGTCCTTGTCCCGTCGAGGACCTCCCTCCCCTCACCCACGATCCTCTGCGGCGAGGGACGCGTTTTCTCGCGTGGGTGTTCGTGGCGTGTGTGTGTCCTGGTGCAAGTCGACGTAGAATCGGATGGCGCACGCAGCTTGGCGCGTCACAAGCACGTTCGTGCCACACGTGCGTCGCAGCTTGCGTGCATCTGCGACGTCTGGAAGGAGCTTGGCGCTGTGGTCGACCCGTCGCACGGCGATGGCGAGCGGAAAGCCGATCGAAGTGGGCCAACGCCTGCCGGATGGGAAGCTTTCGTACTTCGACAGCGAAGGCAACATGCAAGAAGTGTCGGTGAAAGATCTCACGCAAGGGAAGAAAGTGGTGCTGTTCGCCGTGCCTGGCGCGTTCACGCCCACGTGCAGCTTGAAGCACCTGCCTGGATTCGTGGACAAGGCGGACGAGCTCGCCGCCAAAGGCGTGGACAAGATCTGCTGCGTGGCCGTCAACGATCCTTTCGTCATGGACGCGTGGGGAAAATCCATCGGCGTGGAAAACAAAGTGACGATGTTGGCAGACGGATCTGCCATCTGGACCAAAGCGTTGGGCGTGGACCTCGATCTCACCGACAAAGGACTTGGGATCCGTTCCAGACGCTACGCCATGCTCGTGGACGACGGCGTCGTGAAGCTGCTCAACCTCGAAGAAGGCGGTGCGTTCACCGTGTCCAGCGCAGAAGAGATCCTCAGCGCACTCTGAGCCAACCTGGAATACAGTTTTCCCTTTTGTTCCTGTGGATCGAAACGATGCGAACTCGAAACCGTGCGAGAGACGAACACGTCGACGGAAGACGCGACGAAACCACACGATCCACATGATCACAGGACGTGCGTGGTCCCAGACGACAATGCGCAGGAGAAGAAAACGACATCGATGGAAAACGACCGCTCGTGTCAGGTCGTCCACGCTTGCCAGCCTGTGCGACGGATCGAACCTTCGACGATTCTCCTCCTCCTCACCAACTGGAATACTCTGGTTGCAACACTCCTGAATTGGTCGTTTCATCGATCGATGGAAGCTCCTGCAACTCGGTTTCCACCATCATTCAACGCCAAACTCCTACATGAGGACCCTTCTACGCATGGAAATGGATGGAAAGGACAGTTCTTGGGACCAACCACGACCGAGGTGCAGGTCGTTGCGCACCTCCGCTGCATGGGACGGCCCGCTCGCACTCCAGAGTACATTGGAGGTCGTGCAGTAAGGAAATTGGCCGTACACTGGGCTCGCCTCAAAGTGGGATGTTCGTTCGATTGCTGCCAATGGTTCGCGTTGGCAAACAATGCTTAGCCAGTCAAATGTAAGCTCTGCCTTCACCATACATGCATCAAACGTTCGCACAGCTAGTGCGTACGGGCCCTCTCAACAAAGGTGCAAATGCAGCAAGTGTGAATTTCGATGTTGCAAGCAGATAGATCCTTTGTGGGAGTACAACACACTACCCTGAATAATTGGTCCATGCAGATGGCTACCTGATGAAAGGAGAGGTCAGCATGTAGGAGAACGTGAGAGTTGAATATGGCTTTGTGATCCCCGGGAAAGCTCGGTGTCGAAACTCTTGGTGCCAAGTTCCCTTCACAGTGCGTTATTCCGCAGAGTGTCACCGGCTCTATTACCCGTCTGCATGCAGCTGCACAAAGCCGATGCTAGATGAGGATGGTGTGTCATGACATGGGGGTTGCATTGCACCCAGGAACTGGCCAGGTGGCCGCTAGTAGGCTCGTGACGAAAAGCATCTGCGTTTATTTTATCCGATAGATGCAGTACGGACTGCGTCTACTCCTAGGCAGTCCGGATTTTGTATTTGGCAAGGCATCCACCGAGAAGAAACCTGCCCAGTGATCTCGATGAGGTGGTGGTGAGGAGATATCAATCGAGGCCACAGCCGCATTCGAACTTGTGCGTTTGTGTCCAGTGCCGTTTCTGGCAAGCTGCTGAGCAGTACCGCACGGTCTTACACTTGCTGCATCGGAACCTGGTCCCGGACCACCCGCATTCTGCACAGACACCACTTGGATTGGCTTGGGACACGTATTTTTTCGTTTCTGCTTCCAGCTTGGCCTTTCGTTCTTCTTCGGAAGGGGTCATGCGTGCCCTCGCTTCGGCGATGGCGAGGTTCTGCTTCCGTATCCGTTCTTCGGCTCTTTTCTTGGCCAAGTAGGACGCTTCTTCCTCGTCCATTCGAAGCGCCTGGGCACCTTTGGCGCGTGGGAACACGAACCCGTCCTCTTTGCCTGCAGCGTCCTTCCTTTCGCTTCCATCTTCCCCGTTCTTGCCGTCTTGGTTTCCATCCTCTTTCCTGCCAAACATGAGTTCGGTCTTCTCGTGGCAATACGCCATGATTTCTCGCATCGTAGGTTCTCGACCAGGTTCGCGAGTGGGCACGTCTTGCATCCGCATCCTCCTCCTTTCGTCTTTCCGCACGGCCCGCATCCTGGCTTCCAACTTCCACCGATCTTCCGCAGACAGGTGTTCCATGGTCCTTCCACCTGTCCCTTCCGACGTCCTCCCTTCGTCTCGACTCGCGCTTCGACGAACAACACGCGCACGTCGCTTCGTCTTCGTCGTCGTCGCACAGCGAAAATGGAGGCGAAACGAACCATCGAAGAAAGGGGGGTAAGCAGGCGACGCGAAAGGGGGGCATTGGAAGCGCGAAAAAGAACCGGACGGTCCTTCCCCCGGGACGGCGGGAGGGAAGATCGTGTGGACCGTCGGTCTCGGCGGTCTTCGTGGGAGGTGGAGGGACGGATCGCCTCGCAGTGGAAACGAAGGTGAATTCGCGTAGGGTTTATCGATCTCTGGCGGAGGTCTTCCGAGCCCACGATCGAATCGTGTGAAAGAACGACAACGCACGAGGTGGATCGTCCGCAAACACGTGAGAATGACGGACCAAACGTAGCATGTGGCGCGTGGATTCTTAGGGCGGTCGAGCGCAACGATGCAGCAGCATCGGATGGAACCGAACGCTCGCGATTGTGGAAGAGCGAAAACCACGCTCAAAAATGCAGAAGGAGTCCAACACACTCCCTCCACACCGCAACTCCTCTTCCAACGAGGAAACGCACCCCGATTCGTTTGTGCAAACAACGACGCACAGCAAAGAGATGCCGACGGCGATCGGCAACTACTCGCAATGGCAAAAAGTCGTCTTTACAATTGGTTCACGATGCATTCGCAACCGGTGCGTGAAGCCTCCGAGAAATGCCGTTCCATCTCTCTTTCGTCGACCACCTAAGTTGTATCCACGTGCACTCGTGATGGTTCTCTCTTTTCCGCTAACGTGGAAAACACACCCCCTCCGGAATGAGCGGTTTTGACATTGGGAAGGAATCGACGAGACACGTCCACCCAATTGCATTCCAGGAAGGATACGGTCGGATGTGGTGCATGCATGTCGAACTTCGCCTTCACCTCGTTCTTTTCCATTGGATTGTCCGAAGGGATGGGCGGAGGGAAACGAGGAAGCCTGTTGTGGGAGCAGAGTCGTGAGCTTGCGCGAGACCTACGCATCACCACCATGGAACTCGTGGGCACACACGCAATTCGAATGGAAGCCACGTGGACGTCTCTTCCATTCTTGCTTCGAACGTTGGCTCCTTCAACGGCCGTGGCAGGTGCACATGCTTCCACTTGGTTCGATCCACCACCACCACCACCACCACGATTCTCTTCCCCTTTCGTTTCCCGGGTTCTCGGACGGGTTTTCTCGGACGGACCAAAGCACGCCCCAGCAGGCGGATCCACGCACAAACACTCTCAAACGAGCTGTTGGACGTCTTCAGATCGCCATGTCCACGTCCGCGCGTGCGCCACGTGCATCCGCGCCTCCGAAGCGGTTCTCGCCGAGCGACGGCGCGGTAGGCGGTGCGGGAACGACTCAGGTGCGTGGAAGGAGGTGCGGAAGCGGACGGAAGGGATGGCGGACGGAAGCTGACGGCACGAGGACAGAAAGGAGACGGGAAAGGCGCACGGTTGGGTCCCAAGTGGAGCGAAAAGGACGTGAACGCGTTCTTCGAAGCGTACCTGGTCCACGGGAAGGATTGGAAGAAAGTCGCCGAGAACGTGCCTGGGAGGAACGAAGGGATGTGCGAAGCGTTGTATCGATGCAACAAAGCGTACCTGTCCCTTCCAAAAGGGGCCATGTCCGCCTTGGGACTCACGGCCTTGATGCAAGACAGGTACGAAGACATGGAGGAAAAAGCGCAGAGCGACAAGAGCCAAGCCGAAGAAGACAGCACCAGAACACCGGAGTTCCAGCCCGGACAAACCAACCTGACCAAAGGCAAGCGAACGCCGAGGAGACCGTCGCTCGTGGCCTCCCTCGCAGCGCTGGGAAGAGCCGCTGCCAGCGCGTCCAAGTCGCAGCCTGAAAAAGCGAAGGCATCCGCAGGAGCACCCGTGAGCTCGGGAAGAGCACGTGCAACGCCGTCCTCCACTCGGCCGCTCTCCAGCGCCAAGAGGAAAAGACAGCTGTTCAAAGACGTGGAGGAGAAAGAGGACGTTTCCGATGGGTTGGATGCGCTCATGGCCTTGGCAGAGGCAACACAAATCGAATCGCAGAAAAACGAAGACGAGAAAAAGAAGAAAACTAGCAAGAAAAAGAGGAGGAAGGCAGGGTCCTCCGAAGCAGAAGAGACCGGACCAGACAGCGAAATGTCCAACTGGAACGTTTCTTTCGGGTCCCCGGAATCCAAGAGACAAACAAGGAAGTCCCTTCCTCTGAGAGTGCCCACATTGGGCTCGCCAGACATGAAGCAGCTGCTGCCCCAGCTCCTCGCTGCAAGGGAAGGTGCACGAGGGAGGCTGGCTTACGGCGAACCAATGCATTGGATAGGTGGAAGGTTCGGAGGGGAGGCCAAGCTACGGCATGCACTATCTTCACAGAGGTTTCATCGTTGGTGCATTGCCGAGTGGTTTTATGGTGCTCTTGACCGTCCGTGGTTCAAACGGAACGAGTTGAAAGAGTTTCTCGCGCACATTGGTGTACCAGAAGTGAAGAAACTGACAAGAACTGAGTGGGGGATGATACGTGCAAGCCTTGGGAAACCAAGAAGACTGAGTTTGCAGTTCCTGGAAGAGGAGCGGATGAAGCTTGAAGCCTATCGGGAAGCAGTGCGTGACATGCACATGAGGATTAGGTCTTTTGGTGGGGCAAAATTGGTCATGCCTGCCCCTCCTACGCCATTGCCTCTGCCTCTCTCAGTAGGCCAACGCGTCACGGCCATTCATCCAAGGAATAGGCAAATATGTGATGGATCCATTCTCACTATCGATCGTATGAAATTCCGGGTCCAGTTTGATCGACCTGAGCTTGGTGTTGAGCTCTTGAAGGATACAGATGCCATGCCAATGGAACATGTGCATCCTGTGTCCAATGCAGAGCTGGCTCATGCGAGTAATGTATGCCTCGCGCCAAACACCATGGCTCTTGCAAAGAGAGCAAGGCAAGTGTGCGGCAATGAAACCCCAAACACAGCCGCAACAGTGGCCGCTGCTACTGCAGCAGCAGTCGTATCAGGTCAGCTTCCGGGGTCTCCGCGCTCCGTTACTGCAGCAGTTGCACATGTAGCGCACATGCAAGCACAAGAGGCAGATGTAAGGGCGATGGTCGAACTTCAGCGGGCACTGGACAAAAAGGATGCAATGCTAGGGGAGCTTAAATCCTTGAACAGTGAGGTTGCCTCCGGGGCTATGAATGGAAGCTTAGAGTATTGCCAGCAAGCATGTGCTCGGATTGTGAATGCAATCGCCGAGCACAACAAGGTTATCTTACGATGTCGTGCAAGGCTTCAGGAGAGGAGCAAGTATCATGAGAATTTCATCTACCAGTTGAGGAAGCTACTTGGACCCCAGGTCACAAGCCCTACTTCTGCAGCAGCCGCTGCAGCTGCAGCTGCAGCGGCGGCAGAAACTTCAACGCTTTCAGAGAACAGTATCGGTCGCAGGCATCACTTGTTGGAGATCATCAGGCGCACGGCCAAAACGATGGTCGAGGCTACACTGTACTCGTCCGCACTAGTGAAGTCGGACATAGAGATGGACGGCACGGAGGCAGCCAAGAAGCTGGCCACTTGCGAGACAATCGACCTCCAAGAGCAACAGCTCTTGGATCCTCTAGTCACCATCCTGAGCAAGCATCACAAGGGGGTTGTGGAGACAAAATACGTGGTAGAATTGTTGTCTTCCTGCATTGCAGGTATTTTGATTATTCAGAGTTGTGCAGAGGGTTACATTCCCTATGGAGACATTGGTCCCTCTTTGGATGCAATTCTTCAAACACTGCGGCCCCGGTCTACTGATAACGATGGCATTTACACAAACATTGCCAATAGTGTGGGCAAAATCAAGTCTCTTCTTGGTACCGCATGATGCGGCTCGGCTTCCCACTAGGGGACTATCAACAAATAAAAGCAACTGCGTCCCTCAGGACGCATAACATCGACCTTCAACTTCTTGTGAATGGGCACACTTTTCTACGTGACTCCACAGACAACCCTTGTTTCCAACGATCCTCGTTGATGAAAGGCAAGCGAATGGCATGGCAGCCTCAACTTCATTGGGATGGATCTGTTGCCATGCTCTTCTTCTTCTTGCATGCTGTTCCGTGGGATGGTTACCTTCGGCGCAGCTTATCTTTCCTCAAGCGTCCATCCCGGCCATTGGCCACGCTTTCGGTCGTCCACATCCCCTCTGCAAAAACACGCATGGATCTTTTCCACCTTCTTCCTGCACCTTCTTTCTTCTTGCCATCGAGGACCTGGTGGAGATGTCGTGCCACGATCATTTGCTGCACCCTTTGGCAAATTGGCGACCCAACACCGACGAGCATCTATGCGCGCAGGATGGCACTTATTTCCGAGCCATCGCATTTGCCGAAGGTCCATCTTGGAGCCGTGTCGCAGGTCCACCAGTTTGCAAGGATTGCACAAGCATGCACACCTGTTTGAGAGGGAATCACGTGCACTTGGGACGGGTTTTTCCGTTTGCAGGTGGCGGCACATCTTCTGCGTTGCACTTGGCGCCTTGAGAAGGTGCGAGGTTCCTACGCAAGGTGTCTCCCTGCTTGGTTCGCTTTTCCCACAGTTCCTTCCAGGCGAGGAGCGCGTCTCGCATCCACTCGTGCTTGAGTCCTTCCAAAGCACGTTCCCAATTGCACCACACCCGTTTCCTCATGTGTTGTTCTGGCCAGGCATCCTTCACTTCCACCACTTGACAGGCGTACATGTGCGCCACGCAGCTTCCTGGACCTTCCAACGCTTCGGGACGTGCTTTTCCCAGCTTGTTGCGGTAGGTGAAAGTGCCCAACGATTCGAACGCTTCGCCAAGGACGCCTGCTTCTTCCCAGGTCTCTCGTTTGGCCGCTTCCAACACGTCTTCGTCGCTTTCCCAGCCGCCTTTGGGCAGCACCAATCCGTCACCACGTCGGCTGGACACCAGCAGCACTTCCAGCTCGTCCTTTTGGCCTTGGCATGCGTTCCTGTTCCTCTCGTTCGGCACGTTCGGTGCTTCTGCAAGCCGCCATGGGACGCTGCCCGCCAGCAGCCGTCGTCCACGTTCGTCGTACCGTTGCAGGTCTCTGCCTTCCCGCGCCACCATGTCCGCCATGGCTGCACGCCACGCCTGCCACGCACGTGTCACGTGACGCCTCCCCGCCCCAGGCGTTCGCCGCCACCGTCCACCACGTGCGTCACGTGGACCCGAGGTGCACCGCTTCCCGCCACACCACGAGACCCAAGCTCACGCACGTGGTTGGCAAACGAGGTGGTGGTCCTTGCTCGTTGGCAGCTGCATCCACATGGAAGTTCACCACCACCCAACAACTGCAAGAGCAACGAAAGGAAACACTGCCCAACGATGGAACAGATGGAAACCAAAACATGGAACAGATGAAATAGATGGAAATGAAAGAGAAGATGGAAAAGAAAGAGTCCTGGCAGACAAACAAACCATCCTTGGTGGGAAAGCAAAGGGACGGAAGGTCCTAATCTGAAGAACGTGTACCCGTGGAAGGTGGTAGGGAAAAGAAGAAAGGAGAAAGTCGATGAGCAAGAAACCATCGCAATAGATTCGAGGAACGGAGTGCTTCGATCGGTGGAGTGAAAAGTAGAAACTCCGATCCGAAGAGACGAGGAAGGTGCCGCCATGGATAGCTAGCGTATCGCTCTCCAATGAAGAGTGCTACAATGAAAGAGATAGAGGGATGAGAAGATCATTGACTAGATGTGGTGTCGGTCGAGTGGAGCGTCAAATGGTGTCGGTATGTCGTCGAACACGACAAG
This sequence comes from Picocystis salinarum, assembly GCA_038048775.1. NCBI lineage: Eukaryota > Viridiplantae > Chlorophyta > Picocystophyceae > Picocystales > Picocystaceae > Picocystis > Picocystis salinarum. The sequence continues at coordinate 42,783 of JBBULP010001326.1, forward strand.
GAGCCGGACAACGGAGTGAAGGAGCACACAAGATGGAAGGACAAAACGCACACGCTAGTAAATGAACGCCGATTCTCAATGAGTTTGTACAATTGAAGAAGTGCAATTCGAAGCCATGAAGGATCGATCATCAAGTAGCGGCCTTTCTCACTTGATACCACCAAGCAATAAAATTAGATAGATGTGGGGGAGAGAGCAAAAAAGTTAGGAATGGGAAGTTTGCACATGGTCAAAAAAATGTGCGATTTCTAGTTGAACAAGACGATTGCAAAATTTGAGGGTGGGAAAAACGGAATGGATAAGAGAACAAAGATCGTGAGAGAGAAGGATTTCAATGAAGGAGACTACCCTACGATCTTCAACATGGAAAGGGACAAAGTTGAGATGCAAGGTTTTGTGAGTGCAGGTTGAAAATATTGTGATGGATGAAATGTTGATTCAAAGTAGCAAAAATGCAACGAGAGCGAAAGAAAGAGGGAAGATGTGAGAAAGAAAAGAAGGGGTACTCGAGATCGATTCCCATGATGCACATTTTTACTAGTGCCCCGTCCACCTCTGCGTTCTCCAATCGCATAGACCATGGCTTCCACTTGTGATGTGCTCCAAAACAATCTTTCGATGCTTCGAAAGGTAGTTATGTTGTAAATGAACGATGAAGGTTTTTGGCACTTGCACAGGCAACACCACCCGCTTACGTATACAAGTATGTCAAGGACACGTAAATTGCTTTTGCTATCTTGGCATATTGCGATGGTCTGAACATGAAGATGCAAAGAAATGAACAAGCAAGAAGGGAAATCGATGAAAGACTAGAGTGAGAGTCGATCGATTGATTTCTTTTGTACCTAGAGGTTGACACCATCGTAAGCGATAGGTCTTCGTGGATGGGCATTCACCAGGGAAAGCCAAAAAACATTCATTGAGAGGAAGAGAAAAACATTAAAATGCAAGGTAGGGACCACGAAAATAGAGTGGGTGAGTGCATATATATTGAATGATGCAAACTTTCCGAGTACGCGTAGACAAATGAATGAATAGATAGTGCAAAGTTGCGACATTTGCAATATGCATACAAATGTACTATCCTTGTACATTCCACGAAAATTCAAGACGCATGATGGCGATGGCAAAAGCTTCGTTTTCATTCAGAATTTTCGGAGAGCTTAGTCGAAACAAAATCGCAGCCACGAGCTAGCGAATTGGCCGTGTTTGGTAGAAGAAGGTGCAATTGCCATGGCTTGTGAATCTTGAAACACGAGCTCCTTTACCTTTCAAATGCATAACGGAAGAACGACTTCGGCAACAAATCTGCTCCGCTCATTTGTTCTTGTTTCATAGGAGAACAACAAGCTTTGAGAGAGTAAAGGCCCACTTTTATCCACAGAACCACGTCAAGGATACGCGTACTTTGGACCATCCTATAGAGAACGAAGCGTGGGGTGAGCGTGTTCCTTCGCCTTCGATTGGTTTGATCCACATGGGACAAGACCAAGATCCTCCCGTTCAATTGTAGCCTCTTGTTCGAAACATCGCACGGATGCACGCCGTGTTTCCTTCAATTGTGTCAAACAAGGACGAAGATCGTCGAAGGACAACCTTGCAACGATCCTTCCACCCCTCTCAAGCAGGATGCCATTCCTCGACACTCCTCGTTTCCAACGGGCCAGTTTCAAGACCTTCTTTCCAATCGAGTACGGAGAAAGGAACATGGATCGCATAGGAAAAGCTCCGGTGAACTTTTCACTTAACTCGAGGAGTGGTCTTGGGTTTCTCCCAGGACCTCCGCCGCCACGTCCTCGTTAATTCTTCGCTTACCTTCGAGTTTACGCGAGGGGTTCCCCTGAGCCAGCCTCTCGAAGGGAGAAGGTTAAGTTGGAGTTAAGTCCAAATGTAACTGCGGGTGCGTTGCATCGAGCACCAGTCGTGGCTGCGTTTCGTCTTCGCGTCGCACACGTTTGCAGCGTTTCGCGCGCCTTCTTTGGAGCGTCTGCCGCTCGATTGTCCCTCGTGCCGCGAGCTGGACCTCCTGGTGCGAAAGAGGATCCTTCAGACCGCCTTTGGAACGCCTTGGAAGCCTTGGAAACGCTTCCAGGACTAGCTGGAGAAGAACTCGGTTGGACACCACCAAACCACGTGGTCTGGGGCGCATACAAACGCCCCCATACTTTGTGACACGTCAGCAAAGCTTTTCTAGGAACCACAGGTGGATCCTGGAAGCTTCTGTGCGATCCAAGTGCCATCCATCGGAAGAGTGTGCCTGGTTTGAAGGAACGATTGCTGCAGACTGGGAGCGGAAGACATGGCCGAAGAATCGTGGGAGAAACGAGAGGACACGCAAGGGTTTCGATTGAACCCATCTGCACCATCTTTCAGCTTCAATCCCAGCGCTTCAGCCTTTGTTCCCGGTGGGAAAGTTGCACCATCGTCAACATCTGCTCCAGCGGATGGCAACAACGTGGAGGAGAAACCTGCCCAAGCTGTCAAGCTGGTCATCAAACCTGATCCAGCAAAGAACGACACCAAAACTGCAGAGGCCGAGAGTGAAGAAATTGCTGAGGAAGTGACCAAAAAGATGGAGGAAGCCAAGCTGGCAGACGAACCGAAGCCGGCAACTCCTGCCCCGGAACCCGAGGAAGAGGAGGAAGGCCCAGAGGTAGATGTAGATGATTCGGAACTTGATCCAAGAGAGCACCTTAATGTTGTCTTCATCGGGCACGTGGATGCAGGAAAGTCTACTCTGGGTGGACAGATCTTGTTCCTTACCGGTATGGTGGACGACCGGACCATCCAGAAGTATGAAAAGGAAGCGAAAGATAAGAACAGGGAAAGTTGGTACATGGCTTACATCATGGATACGAATGAAGAAGAGCGTGCAAAGGGCAAGACTGTGGAAGTTGGGAGGGCCCACTTCTCCACTGAGAAAAAAAGATACACGGTCCTAGATGCCCCTGGGCACAAAAACTACGTTCCCAACATGATCCATGGAGCGTCTCAAGCAGATGTTGGCATTTTGGTCATTGCTGCTCGTATTGGCGAGTTTGAGACAGGATTCGAGCGTGGTGGGCAAACTAGAGAGCATGCACAGCTTGCAAAAACATTAGGAGTCACAAAACTCATCATTGCCGTCAACAAGATGGATGATCCATCGGTGCATTGGGACAAAAAGAGGTTCGATGAGATCATTGCTAAGACAACGCCATTTTTGAAGAGCTGTGGGTACAACCCAAAAACCGATATTTCGTTTGTGCCTGTTTCAGCGTTGCAAGGTACCAACATCCGCGATAAGCTCTCTGCAGAGGTTTGTGATTGGTACGAAGGAAAGTCTCTTTTCCAAACCCTGGACAACCTACCCCCAGCAGATAGAAACTCGAATGCTCCATTCCGGATGCCAATCATTGATAAATACAAAGATGGTGGAACCGTTGTGATGGGCAAAAGTGAGGCAGGATTGATCCGTGTAGGGCAGGGCCTTTGCATCATGCCCAACAAATCAAAGGTGAAGGTTACAACCATTTGGCAGGATGAAGAGGAAGTTGTGGCTGCCAGACCGGGTGAGAATCTCCGCATTCGACTTTCCGGTGTTGATGAGGAACAAGTATTACCAGGCTTTGTACTGTGCAGCAGGAAGAGCCTGGTCCCTGTGGTAAATCATTTTGAGGCGCAGCTGGTGATTCTGGAGCTTTTGGAGCATAAGTCCATCTTCAGTGCTGGGTACTCTGCAGTTTTGCACATTCATAGCATAGTGGAGGAGTGTGAGGTGACAAGGATTGTGGCCGTAATTGACCCAAAAACAAAGGAGAAGAAGAAGGCAAAGTTTGCAACAAGTGGGTCAATGATCATTTGCCGTGTATCAGTTAGGCAACCTGTTTGCTTGGAGAAGTTCAGCGACTATCCCCAGCTGGGTAGGTTTACATTGCGTGATGAAGGTCGTACAATTGCCATTGGCAAGGTTGTCAAGCTTCCTTCACCAAGAGAGTAGTGATATTGTTGCATATTGCAACTCCTCCCTTCCTGCAGTAATAATTTTTGAAGGGTTATCGCAATAAGACGGATCGTCTGAACACTTGTTCGCATTCCTGGCTCATCACCCAGAACAAGTCATTTTCGCTCCTTCACCGACCCAATGTACGAATCGTAGGGCCTTGTAATCAATGTTGGGATTCGAAATTGGTAGCACTGCTCCTAGTGTACCGTAGGCATTTTCACACAGCTTCAAGGTTCTCCCTGAACACTGGCAGTACAATTCAGGCACGAAGATGCCTTGTCTGCTGATCGTTCGATGACACATCTTTGGCTTCCCTCCAGCTGTGTCAAATCCATTCTTCGCCGTCACTCCCCGTTCAGGTTCTTTTACTGTCGTTGATAAATATGCATGCAGAGGAGTCCTGCTTTTTGGTTGTATGAGAGACCTTGTGCACAAGAGGCTTTAGCTTATCACATTTTCTTCATTTGTCCGCCTGGATGAGGATCAGGCATGAACGATGGACCAGCAGGAAGGATGGTCCCAGTCCTCTGGATGCCGCTCATGGCGCAGGGATGCATTCTCATCAATCTACTGTTTTCATGCACACCCTTAGTTTTGCCTCATCCCTTCCACCTGTGGTTTGCTCTTGCCCGTGTGACCTGGACCACATACTACCCGTGGACCCTTTTTTCCGTTCTTATTCTGGCAAGGTCTTTGCCATTCCATCTCTCTCCCGTCCAGTATGATGCCATCTTCCTTTCTCCTGTCTCGTGTCAACCCCAAGAGCTGCCCATTCCCTGCACTTGCCTCACTAGTGGCTTCCAGGAACCGTACTTCCAGAGATTCTATTACGTAAAGGGGGGCATACAGGATTGGATAAGTCCCAGGTCCCCAAGGATCGAGATTCCGCCACCCGTTCTATCTTTCACAGCCGTTGGTTTGTCGCCCCATAGGATCCCCTGTCATTCACGACCCTGGTGACGTGATGGGGTCGTGTTGAGTGTTGACAGAAGAGTCTCCTGGACCACCGACCCTAGCTATGCGGCTGCGTGGATAGGACAGAGAAGGCAAGAGGCATGCCTCTCCGCAGTGGGCGTGGAAGGGAAGCCGTGGACGACCAAGCTCGCGTGTGGGAGCTGTCAGGTGGACCAGGAGTGTTCCTGGTGATGCTATGAAGACCCTGCAAGTGCTTGTTGCTTGCACTGGTGGTGAGGCGAAGACGTGTCCTCGTGGCACACGACCGTTGAGAAAAAAAAGACGTTGCATCTGGAATGGACCGTCGACCCCAGCCATTCCCTCCCACCTCCCGACGAGGAATACCTTGATTTTCCCTCACATTGCTCCGTATCCTCGTCGAGTCATGATCAATCCTTTCTTTCCCCCGTTTCGTTTCCTTACGGCCCGACTAAGGTCACCCGATTGTCTTTTCAAGGTTTCCCTTTCGAACCAAACGCTATTCGGATGCAGTTCGAAAGGGGGCATTCAAATCGATGTGCCCCAGACATTTTGAGACTTCCAATTTTTCACCAGCACTGCACCAAACGCACCGTTGCAGGTGTCGACGGCTGCACGAGTGCATCGAAACGGTTTGCATTGCACAGGGTCACGTGAAAACAGCACGACTTGGCTGTGGTGGTGACGCTTTCGACACCAGCTGCACCCCTGCCTTGCCCGGGAGTGTGCCACAGGGTCCAACCGTTGTGCTGGAGAGTTGGGCTGCAGCATATCGGCTGCACGACGGTGTGGAGAGTTCTCGCGAAGCTGAACTTCCTCTAATAGAGTGAAGGTCTAGGAGGTACGATCCGTGTTCCAGTAGCGCATTGCAGACCGAGATGTGGATTGGCGCAGACTCGCTACCGTGCAGAGGAGGATGGCAGAGGGTGGGACCTGTCTCTCGCGCACGGGTATGGATTGCAAGAGAGGTAGCAGAAGGGTGCACGAAAGCATCTGCATGGGCCTGCCAAAATTCACTCCCAATCTCCGGCTGGTGTGATTCTCCTCGCTGCCGGAGGAACGGCATGCACAGAACTGAAAAATTGAATGCGTTGAAGCGATGTGGCGGTGGCGGTATAAAGAGAGTACGACACGAGCATGTGAGAATCTGTGCAATGTCTGACACGGATTGACTGTTGAATCTGCAGCACGAAAGGGGATAGATTGAAACGAAACACAATTTCTCGTCACATTTTTCAAATTAGGCCCTGACGGGTACTGCAACCTGATGGCGACAGGCGTCCGATACTTCACTCGCTATCAGGCAAGGTTGCAAAAATGTGAGGAAACAGCAAGCTTTGGTTTGCCACCTGCAACGTCCAGCTTGGAACAGGACGGATTCACAGAAAAGTACTTTGCTGATGCACAGCAAAAGGTCCGTTGCACTGCATGGATGATGTAGCGTACGAACTTTCACTCGCAGACTTGCTAACAATGAACTGCTCTGCTTCATTGTGCAGCACAGGAAGTGGATCTCTTCCGCGAAAAGTGGAATTTCGATCCAGTGAAGGGATGTCCAATTTCTACACATGATGCACGGTATCAATGGGAAGTGCACAAGAAAGCCAGCACCAGCAAGTAACACACGTAGTTCTTCAAATGTCCATACCATGAAAACAAAGCACAAATGCAAAGGTCCAAGACAAGTGGTGTTGAGTTGATACCGTTCAAGATTGCTATGCCAGCTGCATCTCTGGTTTCCTATACACTGTGCTACTTGCAGCCCACAGTCTCATACTGAGGATCAAAATGCTGCTTGTTCGTAAAGTGCTGTGAAACATTTTTACAGTGCTCACGTTGGTGTGCAGATTGACAGGAGCTCAATCCTTTGTCAAGTCAATGATCACTGGACCTTGTTTGTTTGGCCTCTTTTCGAAGTACTCTGTGATGGGTTTGACTGCCAGATTCTCACAACGGGGTCCTGTCCTCTTGGATTGCTTAAATTTCAAAGCCTCTGACGAGTTTGAAGGCTCCGAAATTTTGATGTAACCCCCTCCACAGAGTATGAGGTGTGTGTGCCATTTGCATTGTGGGTTCCGGCATTTGTTCCCCTTCTTCGTCAGGCAGTCTGCTTCCTGTGGCTTCCTATTCATGGCTCTCTTCACCAAGTCTCCACACCGATTACAAATCCAATGGTGAACCCTGTAATGCTCTACTTCTTCAATCATCGTGTGATATATGGTGATGCGGTATCCATCCGGCGGACGCTGCGAATCTGGAATTGTGCTTGTGTTGATGGAATGCATGATGGCTTGGAAGTTCGGTCCATGATCTTCTCTGTCCCTGTGCGGACTGTGCAAAAACAGGTATGCATGAATCATTTCGTGTAGCAGGGTTTCTTTGAGGTCTTTTTTGGGACGCAGCTGCAGCAGAGGAGCAGAAAGCTTAATCCTGCATCCGCTGGAAGTTGAGAAACTGCACACACCTGCACACAAGGTCATTTTGGAGCTGCTCCATTCCACTGTGCATGCGCCGATCGACCCGTTGAAGTACAAATCGTTGTAATGGACGAATAGTGCATGCACATCCACCTCTGGATCCCACACATCTTCTTCACTCAGCTCCATTCCCACAGCTCCTGAAGGGCTGGCTTCCATCCCATCCAGCCTGGCCCTTGCCGCACCTTTCCACCTCTTTTTCTTTTCTTTTTTCACAGAAGCACTCTTCAGGATGCTCTTCACCTCTGAGGTGTCGATTGGTCCACGTTGTGCGCTTCGAGGTGGACGGAACGCGCGTCGGAAGGTTGTCGAATCCAAATTCTTCCTTCGATTTCAATGCCACTGCCACGTCCCCCGCATCCGTAAACTTTGCAGTTAACTTTCTCGCCAACTGAGAGAGCCAGCTTGCACGTGGAACAAGAGAAAGCAAGGAATCGGAGCATCGTGGAAGTCGGACGGAAGTTCTCTCGTGAATGTGTACATTGCTTTTCGAGGCGGTGCACGAGCTATGGCCAATAGCCACGAGAAAGTAGGTTTCTACCCTGAGCCTTTGTCGAAGACAAGACAAACCAAGGTGAGGGGTCCGAGGATGCATTTGCAAAGCTCGAAGCCAGTGAAAAGAAACAACGGTGTGCTAGTTGACAGCCGTGTCGCAAACGAGAAAGTCTTCGAATGGCAATTGACGGCTTTTCGAACAAGGTGGTTCCACCCTTGTCCATGCACATCCCTTGCCCAAAGGTAGCGTCACGGCACTTGTTGTTTGGTTGAAACGAAGAACAATGCAAGAAGTGAATTACCTAAACCCATCAAGATCAATGTCTTGCTCAAGGTACATAAATTCATTGTTTGCACTTGCAATATTATGCAATGTCAAAATGCATGTTGTCCGTGGGCTCGTTCATGTGAAGTCGGTGTTTCAGATCGAGACAAAGAAATGAAGCATGGTCAAAGGAATAGGAGCTGCTCGTTTTAGCACGCCGCTCATGGATCGCATTCAAACATGGACATCGCATCGCATGCTAATGAATGAACAAACCCGCCACTCCAACCTTTTCCAAGTGCTCCAATGCGTCCTAGGCAAACCGACATATACTTGTGGCGAGTTTCTCCAAACGTGCACGTTCCACAGCGCTTTCAGCTTGCACCGGACGTGTCCCGTTCCACTGCAACCGTCCATTCGACATCGGCATGGCGAGTCTTTGTTGGTCCATCGAGAACGGTTTTGGTGGCCATGCCCTTCGGTTAAGTGACCGAGTTAACCGACACTTGGGAGGCACTGGTCAAGCGAGTGGGCTGTTCTGGTGCGCACTGGATGACGAACGAGAAGGCAGAGGAAGTGCAAGAAGCGCTGTGGAGCGGCTTCTTACCACTCAGAGTACAAGTGGAAGACGATGGGATGGAAGGCGGTGCTGCCTTGCCGCCACTGTACTTGCAAGCTCCACGACAAGCACCTGTGGGAGCTGTTCGAGAGCAAGTTCTGCACCATCTAGGCGAAGGTTTCCCTGCTGGCAGTGTGGCATTCACCTTCTGGGACACGCATCAAGTGCATCTGAACTCCAATTACCCAGTAGGTGTGGTGTACGATCTCCTGGAAAGTGGGCAAATACCGTGGAAGCTGGCGGTCAAGTGCACCACAGACCACCAAGGTGATGAAGCCAAAGACCAATTCTTCAACGCATTAAAAGCAGCCAGTTACGCTGCCACTGGCAGTGCACAGCACGTCATCACCATGCCCACTGCGGAGGCAAACAAGCTTTGGGATGCGTGCAAGGCCGGGGATCGGCAAAAGTACAAGGATGCGGCAAAGAGTTTTCATGGCAAGATGGAAAATGCCGAGCGTTTTCTAGTTCGAGTCTTCTGCAAAAGGAATCAGAATAGGCTTGATTCTGCTGGATCCTGGTGGAGCAAGCACATTGAGAGTAAGCTCAAAGTGGTAGCAGTTGAGAAGGAAGGTTCGATGCGAATAATGCAGGCACTCAAGGACTGGCTGCAGGTAGATATGGATTTAGAAACAGCGCGGATAACAGTTGCAGGCATACCCTGCCCGTTAGAGCTCTCCCTAGGACAGTTGTGGACACTGTTGAGAGCACCAGATTATACATTGTACATTGTGGTGCGATGGCCTTGAGTAGCTCAACAGCACCACAGTGTCCAGTCCATCTTGAGCTTCACCTTGTGAAAGCTCTGTTTTTCTTCAGCACTAGTTACCACAGCTTTGTTGATGCAATGCCCAACAACAAAGGATGTGCTTTCAAGCAGACGACACCAATTTTGAGAGGGATCTGCGTGTCTTCATGGGGATCCAAAATCTGCTTCAGTCGACTTGCACAAGATGGTTGGGAAACAGCTATAGTGACCTGCTACCACGTCTTGTACGTTGAAGCACCAGCTGAACGCGGAAGGTGAAGTGCTCCGAGCAGACTTGAGAAGATCTTGATCTGATGCAATGTATGTACACCTTCTAATATTTAGATACCAACGTCCAACATGTTTGGCAAGCAATCCCTGGATCCGCCTCGGACCCCTCCAATCTTTCCCAACGTGACGGCAAGCAGTATGCCCAACAAAGCACTCAAAGTGCTGCAAATCACTACATACATTCTATGGCATCCAGGGAAGCCCATTGGCAGATCCTCCTGTTACTGGTCCAAGAGCAAGTCTCCATAAGTCCAGCAGGATTGTAACAAGCATTGCTGCTGCAAGCGAGTCCATTGCTGCCCGTCCTAGCGTCCACTTTTCGCGAGGTGATTCGTCCATGCGGAAAAAGACCGGGAAACTTACCATGAAGTAGATGCCATAGTAGAGAGACCCTACCGAGTAGAAAAGGTATGGATCTTCGTACCTGTAGTATGGAAAGTGTGCAATGGTCAACGCTTCGGTAAGTGCCACAGAGTAGCTAAGCCCAAGCACAGTGATGGCAAACACCAAGCGTTTCATCCAGATCGATTTCCAGTTCATGCACTTTGCCTTGACCACACGAAGGCAGATGTTCGAGATGGTGTGATAGAAGCAAAAGTACGCGTGCGTCATGAAGTAGAGTGGTATGGGCACATCGTTGAGCATCCAGGAGGGGAAGGTGTATTCTGCCTTGAGTACCTTGTAGAAGTAATGTGTCCAGAAGTAGTTTCCGACGAAACTGTAGATAGCAATCCACACGGTGACTTTGACCCAGTGTCTTTCTTTCCACGGAAGATCTCGATCTGCTTTCCCTTGCACCAGCATGGGCAGGATCACACACGGCAATGCGGTTCCCAAACCGATCATCATGTAGCCAGCTTTTCCAGCCCTTTCATACAGCTCGAATGGCACCACCACCAGCAGGGTCCATGCGATCCAGAACGGGCTGTACCACAAGAAGAAGGACTCCGACCACCTTTTGCTCTTTGTCCTCGCTTCCCATGGCCGCTTCGACGCCATCTTTCGCCGCCTTGTCGATGGACAATCCAGAAATAATTCAAAATCGAACTGGCAACGGACCAATCCACTGGCCCCTCCTGGCCACCGAGAGAATATTCGTAGAACGATAGTGATCCATGCCGAATATTCGGTAGGGGATTGGTGTGGATGGACTTCGTTGGAGCAGCCGTGCTTGACCACGGCGACTTTCGTGGTGGTCGTGCGAAGCATTCCTTTCGCCTGCAACGCCTTTGCGCTTCCATCCATCCCAAGCAGGCGCAAGTTTGAGTTTGGTTTGGGGGGAGGTCGAGAAAAGCTGCAAGGAGGGAGGGACAAGGACCTAGGATTAGAAAAGCCAACGACTGAGTTTCGTTCACAGTGGGATGGCGAGAATGGACATCGAACCACCAATTACGAGCAAAACATAAGAAGACTCGATCGGAACACTTGTCGATCGATGAAAATTGAAACGTATCCGTGTACAATGCTAGATTACTTCACGCTTGCACTAACACACACGCCATTGTCTACAAAGATGTAGATATGCACATCAAAACGCGCCAATGTTGATGGCCCAAACATTGCTCTTCGCATTCTTGCTTTAGTAATGACGGGGATCGATTGGTTTTTTGAGGGCTTTTTCGTATTAGAAAGTCAAAGAGATTGCCATTGGGAAACGTGAACATGGATGGGATGAAGTTTTGTAGAAAGATTCATTTCGTCAAGTTCTGTTGTCTTGACAGAGGTCGTCCACCTCGAGTGGCTGGTTTGTTTGCTTGTGACAATCGGTGAATAGGAAGTCCATTGAATTGAAGCTCATCTTGCATAGGAAAGGAAGGCGTGCAATCCGTATATCAAGCCATTTTGTACAAAGGACGGGCAGCAACTCATCCGAAGCGAGGTTGCATGCGATCACCATTACCTAGGTTTGCGGCAAAGTGCGAAGGCACGATGCTTTCGCTTGGAGGTGAGATGCATATCTTACGGAGGAAAAGCAGGTATCGAAGTTTCTTCGTTGCACATTTGGTCTGTCGAATTTGATTCGATTGTTTGTAGGTTCTGCGCAAGTATTTTCATTAATTTCAGGTCCACCATTCCATACCGATTCCATTCGCCTGGGTGCTCGATCTAAAACGCACGTGTTGAACTCTCGGAACCCCATGGACGCACGTTAGGATGGTGGAAGTGCTTGGGAAGGCCATGGAGAGTGATCAGCGATGCATTCACTTGTGCATGCAAGGCAGCCTATCATCTAATCTTGCGATGGATGGAGATCGCTTGGCATCCTTCACTCGAGGGGCACGGTAAATCGGCTTGCTTCGCGGATCATGTTTCTTCTTCTTCAACATGGCAATGAAGCATCCACTTTGGGATGCAGGACTCTTCCTCCATGTGCTCCTCGTTCTCATCCCTGTAGAAACCAAAGTCTCCTCTTTGCAAAACCTGCACACAAGTCTCTCCATCCTCGCGGTTTGCATCTCCACGTCTTGCACTCTTGCTTCTTTTGCACCAACTTCCCCTTGGAAGTCCGCGACACGACCTCGTTTCATCTGTGTGGCTTGCATCTCCACGTCTTGTTCGTCTCTGGCCACGTGGAGAACAAACTCTCTCTTGTTCGGGTGGGGATGCGATCTCACGTTCCAGCTCCACTTTCATTCTAACACTTCGTCATGCCCAAGGTACGTGTCCACCACCGTCGATGGCGAAAGCAACGAACACGAAAGGAAAGAAACCGAACGAGATGGATCCAACACGTCGGCAGGTCCGAGAAAAGCCGGGGCAACGGTCGGATCCGAGGAGGCGGGTGTGGAAGGAGGGTCACGTGGCTGCACGGGAGTGGCAGGAGGAGGGAGGGAGATCTGGGTGTTCCTGGGCTGACCTGGATCTGTTTCCTTCGTGGTGTGGTGGGATTCCGAATGGTTGGTTGGCAAAACACACGTTGGTCGATGTCCATCCGCCATTGCTTACGATGCATGCGTGTTGGACTCATGGCGCGTCCATACTGCACCCGCAATGCATCCATGTTCCAATCACCATGCATTCATACTGCATTCACGATGCCTTCACCACGTACGACACACAGGACATTCGGAGCTTCTTTGGGAAGAATGCAAACAAGGACGGGACCCCCAAGAAAGAAGAAAAGAAACATGTAGTGGTAGAGCTTTCGGACGATGACGAACAGGAACAGGTCCAGAAGAATCGCAAGGATGTGAAATCGGAACGGCCAAACCGAAGAAAGGCAGCAGCTAGCAAACGCCGAAAGGTAGTGGTGGACAGCGATGACGAAGACGATGATTACATGGTGGAGTTGGAAAGCAGCGAAGATGAAGAGTTTCAAGCAGATGAGATCGAGTCAGATGAGGTGCTGGAAATCACGCCCAAGAAAAGAAAAGGACCGACATCCCCGGCCAAGGTTACGTCACCAACATCCAAAGCTAGGACACCACGAAAGAGCATCACCCCGTCGAAAAGAACACAAGAGGTTCAAAATCCAGCGGCTGTGAAGATGGTGGATGAAGCCATCAAGGATTTACCGCCGGAGAAGGACCTTAAGTTTTCACTCATGCAAAGAACGGAAGGGGCAGCATGGGGCCAATTCCAAGATGCAAGAGAGGAACCGCCAAACCTGGGCATGAAACAAGTTCCCCGAGGTGCGGATGGCTGCCTTGAAGGCAAGACATTTGTAATTTCTGGGGTGTTGGATTCACTTACCCGGGAAAGTGCAGAGGATCTCATCAAGCGCCACGGTGGTAGGGTCACCAGTGCTGTGAGTGGGAAGACGACATTCCTGCTGGTAGGTGAAAATACTGGGAACAGCAAAATGGACAAGGCTCGAAAGCACAACACCAAGCTTATCGACGAAGATGGGTTGTTTTTGCTCCTGAAAGCAGCTCCATTTGAGGGAGAACAAGCAGCATCAGAAAGACCACAAACTCAGGGTGCTTCAGCTGACGAGTCGAAGCCAGCCATTGGAATGTCTCAAGTCCACGAGCCAAAAAAGGATGGATGGAGTGCTTCAGCTGTCGCTGCGGCCAAGGGAATGCCACTGGAACGTGTACCTCAACCTAGCAGCTTACCCCCAAGGCAACTGGCTGGGACCAAGGGCAGCACTAATGGGCTTTTGTGGGTCACCAAGTACAAGCCCAAGACGTCTCAGGAACTTGTTGGGAATGGCACCAACATCGCAACGCTACGCCACTGGCTACAGGAATGGGAGCGAGTCCATCTCCGTGGAATGGAACCCACCCGTACTAGGGACATGGGCCAGAAAGATAGGATACAGGACATGAAAAAGAAGGCCGTGCTCATCAGCGGTCCTCCAGGCATAGGAAAAACCAGTGCAGCTACTATCCTCTGTTCAGAACTGAACTTTCAAGTGATGGAAGTAAACGCAAGCGACACAAGAAATAAAGCAGACAACGACCTCAGCAAGGGTATGGTTAGCAAAAAGTCAAACATGCTTACGGAGATGGTTACAAACACTGCCATTGGAGGCAAGAAGCTTGCACTCATCATGGACGAGGTAGACGGGCTTGCCGGTAACGAAGACAGAGGAGGGGTTGCTGACTTAATCCAGAAAATCAAGTTCAGCAAGATCCCAATCATATGCATTTGCAACGATAAGTACAGTCAAAAACTTCGGAGTTTAAAGAACTACTGCATGGACTTGGAGTTCCGCCGTCCCACCAAGCAGCAGATAGCTGGACGCATGCAGATAGTGGCCGAGGCTGAGGGTTTGCAGGTAGATCCAATAGCAATGGAAACACTGGTCGAAGCCTGCAACCAAGACATAAGGCTTATTCTCAATCAGCTTCAAATTATGAGAGTGAGAATGCAGAAAGTCACATTTGATGACATCAAGGGGGGTAGCAAGGCTATGAGCAAGGACATGGACATGAGTCCCTTCACCTGCACAACCAAGCTATTTGGATTTGAATCTTCCATTCTATCGATCAATGAGAGAAGTGAACTTGCCTTTGCAGACCTGGATTTGATACCTCTTCTGATCCATGAAAACTACCTCAACCATCGTCCCTCGCTTGCGCGGGATGAGATGCAGAGGTTAAAGTGTGTGGCCAAAGCCGCTGATGCCATCAGCCTTGGAGATGTTGTGAACAGATCAATACGCCAGAAACAAAATTGGAATCTCATGCCCTTTGCAGCGATCATGTCTGCAGTCTACCCCACAGCATACATGCGGGGCCCTCGCGAAACATTTGGCCTCTACCCTGGTGAACCCAACTTCAACAGATTCACTGCATGGCTTGGCCAGAACTCTTCACAGGGAAAGCAAATGCGAATACTTGGCGAGGTGCGAAGCCACTTGCAATCTTCCGGTCTAGTGGATGTGGACTCGCGTTCTGTGCGCTTGGAGTATCTTCCTTTTCTCAAGGAGCGTTTGGCGTCTCTACTTCGTCAAGGAGGGAAAGATTCGCTTCCAGAGTTGTTTGAGTTCATGGACGAGTACTGTGTGACAAGGGAGGATTTCGATTCCATTGTTGGTCTTACCAAATTCAAGACAAAGTCTGCCTGGGGTGCGGATCCGCTGCAGGGTGTTCCAACAGCGGTGAAGTCTGCATTTACGCGCGAGTACAACAAAGCTAGCCATGCCATCCATGCGGGATTCATGCTACCAGACTTCAAGCGCAGGCGTGGCAAAGCTTCTGCTTTGCCTGAGCAAATCCTCTCAGAGGATGGGGAAGAAGGAGAAGACGTGTACGATGAAGGCGAAGAAGAGGAGGAAGAAGATGAAGGAAAGCTGGCAGCGGATGCAAAGCTGAAGAAGCTATCGTCTCGGAAATTAGAGAGAATGAACTTTGAAGCAAAGCCTGGACGGGAGGTTGGGAAAGGAAAAGCCACAACACGGGGTCGCGGTCGGGGCCGCGGCCGTGGGCGTGGCAAATGAATGTCCTCTCAATTTTGCATCGCCAACCCTTCCTTCCACACCTTTTGCTCGCACCTGTGTTGCTTGTCAGGCAGGCCAGAGACCCGGGCAGAACTGACCGTGCTTGCAGGCATGCATCTAGCTCCATAATTTTACATGATGCCACGTAAACGTGTCTTCTGTATGTTTCTCTGACCCTCTCCTTCCCTTTGCCGTGCACTTCCCAGAAAAACCTCGATTGCAGTGCTGCGCCACCCAATTCCATCTCCTTCTCCATGTGCAGAGGAGCAATGCATCCACATCCATTCTATGGAGGAGCTGTGTGTGGCATCACCACCTCGTGTTTGCTTGGTGTTGCATGGACCAGTGCTTGCCAACACCATTCCAAAGCACTTGTTGACCCACTCCGACCGCCGAGAAGAAACTCCCATGGTCCAGCTGGGTTTCTTCGAGTCCACATGTCTCACTAGGATTCTTGGACACGTGAAAAGCGGTGTCGCACGTGCATGTGGAGCGCGTTCTGAGCGCAAGGAAGGCTTCCAGCACCTGTTCAGATCCTGAAGAGGCAACTGTTCGTGCCTCGGTGGCTTTCGAGGCGCGTGGAAAGGAGGAACAGCGGGCAAGGTGCAGGTGGAAGTGTGCAGCTTGCAAGCAGTGGTGGCTGCCAAAGCTTCTGCATCCATTGCAAGCAACGAAAAGAAGCAATCGGGAAAGATTTCCATAACTGGTGCAGCAACGTTCACGGAGAAGACTGGACTAGTCCAGACGAAGTGCGCGTAGACGTGGTGCGCTGTGAAAAGTGATCGGTGGAACGTTCCACACTGGTGCTGCAAAAGGGAAGCCATCGAAGATGGCCAAGGAGGTGAGACCTTGGCGATTGACCAAAGCCATAGATCCAAGGCTGAACAAGGTGGCCAGAAAATTGGAGAGGGCCTGGATCGATATGGGAGCCGTGCAAGATGTTGCGTTTGAGAAAAGATACGGATGGTGCAGCCAAAAAGGCATGATGCTGGAAAACAGAATGTACCACCACAAAGCTTTCTCTTATATGCACCTCGAGCTTGCATGCGTACAAACAGGGGAGAATGCACCAAACGGAAGACTCGAAGCTAGTATCGAGCAACGAGAAGGGTCTGATCCTATGGGTCCCTGCGAATTACAGGTGCTGCATTGCGTGGCAATGCCACATCCATGCTATGCATTGCCCATTCTCGGCGCAGATGTAGTCATTAGGAGAGGGAAGTGGACGCTGTGCATAACTGACACTTCACCTACAGGAGAGGGACTTCTGCCGACCTATGCCGCCAAAGTGGAAAGTTTGCAACAGTCCATTTTCTCGCCACAGGGTGGTTGGTCGAACGCAGGACGTCGCATACCATCGTGGGGAGCAAAGATCTTCTCTCCACTCTGCATTTCTATTCAACCTAGTTCAGAGGAAGAGGTGCTTGCATTTGTAGAGTACGTCGTTCAGTTACACGATGCCCACATAGAATATGCACAACAGCTGGCAGAGGAAGGCCCAGATCTGAGCATGGAGAGGAACAGGTTAAGACGAGAGGCCATGCTGCAATACAACAAGAGTCAGCAGGAAAACGACAAGACAAAGAGCGTTTTGGCTCGACATTTCGGTAATCGTTTTGCAGAAGAGTACATCACCCAGGTTCTCTTCAATGAACGTGGAATCGCTCTTGGACACTAGACAGAAAAGTCGTGGACGCGCTATCTCTTCGCACGGGAGAACCTAGCCTACAACTGTAAAAAATAATTGTTACTATGGCCATTTTCAGTGCCCTTGCTGCTCGGTTGTCAGGATGCTTTATACAGTCTATCGAAGACAACGTTTGTCTTCTTAGGGGATAGATCTCTCATAATGGCGTCCCGTACCCAGCTGCTCCTTTTCCTCAGCTTCCGCCTGCACTTGTTGAAGGGGTTCTTGCAGGTAGTGCAGGAAGGGAGTTTGCTTCTCTTGCATCTCTTTGGGCAGGTACGTGTGTTTCATGGAAAGATCCATGGCACGTTTGAGTCTCTGTAAGCGAAGCTGGTACTCCTCTTCTGGGATGCGTTTCAACGCTTCGTCGATGTCCAAGTCAAACAGAGGATCGTACAGATCGTCGTAGCGCAGCCCATACTTCTTCAGCTTCGCTCCCACCGCTGCTTGGTACCTTCTGGCCATCCAAGATGCCAATGGCACCAAAAACTTGGGCACACCTTGCATGGACATGGTGTCCAACCGTGTGTTCTGCACCTGCACGTCCGCCAATCGCCGTCGCACGTCCCGTCCAAGCCGAACAAACGAAACAACGCACCGTTTCGTCGCACGTCGCGTCACGTGCGTCATGCACGCGTCCAAACACGCCATCACCATGGTCAGTGCCGTTCACGTCGTTCCATGCCGTTGCACCGTCGGTGCACCTTCCTTTCCACCACAAAAAAATCCGCGTGTTTTTCCGCGCGCCTCGCAGCAAATACGCTTCCTTCGACGTCGTGCACGTCCTTCTGCACCGCCAGCACCGTCCATGCGCGCGCTTGCGTCACGTGCGACGTCGACGTGCGCATCCCTAGACGTCCATCCTTCGTGGCCAGGTCCGAAACGCGCCTGTGGCCGTCACCAGGCGCCTTTTTTCGCGGTTTCGACGCGTACCCACCAACGTTTGGCGCTCGTTCCAACCCTGCACGCCGTTTTCGACGACGATGCGCGCGTCGCGCACCTCCAGAAGCGCGCGTGCGCCTGCGACGATGCCGCCTCGAAAGTTTTCGTTCGAGTTAACCAAACGTGGGATTCGTGTTGTAAAAAGATGGACGAAGACGACATGAAAAGGACCCATGCATGCACGTGGAACGTGCGAGATCCACCTCCTGGGACTTGCATGTGCGAGTGATCCACGTTGCATCTGTACGTGCTCCAGAAGTGCTTGTTGCATCCGTCCTTCTTGTCGTTGTTGTTCTTGTTGTACGAGCACTTCGTCTCGTTTGGCTACTTTTTGTTCTACGAGTGCTTCTGCTTGTTTTCCTTTGATTGGTCGTTGGTCCACGATAGCTCCTTCTCGGTGGAATGGACGCATGCAAACGACCACAAACCAAAACAAAAAGAGGCAAGGATTGCATCCATGGAAGAGAGTGGGTGATCCCATCCCACAACAACAATACCAGCATATCGGATGGATGGATATGTGAATGTGCCACTATCTACATCTTGTACTAATCTAAAAAGGATGGAATGGGTCATGTGGAGGGTAGGATGGACGCTCGTTGTTTTATGGGACGCAAATGAGTGCAAGCAAGGAAGAGAAGCAAGGCAGAGGGAGCTGTGAGAACACGCGCCATCCATTACAGAATCTCACTTTAAACCAACTACAAGTACGTTTGAATGATAATGTCACATGGTGAATCTCAAACGGGAGCAATCGACCTCGAACTACCTCTCGATCCCCCGGAGATCGACAACTCGGTCGACATTGTCACGGACTCGGATTTGGATGCAATGGAAAAGGAAAATAAAGCCATGTGGACCTAGGAAGCTTCCACGGCGTTATCGAAGACACAAGAAGTGTGTAACAAGCGGAAGGAAGGAAGAGGTAGGAAATCAACGAGGTTTCAAAAAAGCACAAAGCGTAGTCAATGAAAGTGCGCACTTTGTGATTCCTGTCGAGGTAGATTGCGGCTCCCAAAAACGAAAGATTCTCTTCATAGTGTGCTATGCTTCTCTTATAATTGTCAACTACAAACAGGCGATTGTTTGTACATACGATAGGCCATGCTCAAGGCGCGATTCTCGCAAATGGAACTTGCTTTGAAAGCATACGGTAGGATTCGTAGCGAGTACAATTGGTTGTTTCCGACTCGGTGACTCAACCCATGAGAGCTCGGGTTCTTCCGAAAGGACGACAAATTTTGCACATGATGTTGAATGGGAGACGATGCCACGCTCCATATGTCTTTTGACGCGTACAATGAGCTAGCAATTGACGAGGGCGGAGCGAGTTGGTAAGGCAAGTTTGGCACAAGCCGGCAACCATGCTAGTGTAAGGATGGCTTCACATCGTTTTGAGAGAACAAAATAGGGAAGAGAAGGTAAAGTGGCGTTGTAGGAGCAACTTTTGACGTAGGTGTAGGCTGGCCATGGACGAATTAAATGTCCTCGCACGGACGAATGCAAACGTTGCTCCCGGCTTGGCTTGAATGCTCCCACACATGATAATGATAAAGTACCACACGGCGATTTTGCCACAATTGAAATTAACCGTTTCAACTCATTCGCAAAGGAAACGACAATTCGACGAAATTGAGAGCGAGGTATGGAGAGTGAATAATCTTTTTCTCTTTCGTGGTGGCAAAAAAAGCTTAGTACTCATTTGAGTCCTTGGGAGACAGTCTTCAGCCCCTCATACAAAATGTTGGTAGATGAACGGTGGCTGCTACTTTGACGTAAAGTTTGATGTTCATGTCAATCAAATCGAGTACTTGAATCGTACATCATCCTTGTTTCGATCACTTTCCCGATGGAAAGCAACTTCTTTGTTATGCACAATCGCATACCTCCACCCCTTCTTGAAGCGTTTCTTATCAATGTAAGTGTCGATACTTCCGTCGTCCTTTGGAGACAGCATCAATGCATTGGCGTGGGTACTCTTTCGTCGCTTAAGCTACTTGGATGGTGCATGTTCGAAGTCCTATGTGTCGTGATTGGGACGGAAACAAAATGGCAAGCATTCTTTTCCTTGCGAGGCCTTCTTCGCTTCTTCGCGAATGCAAACATCTCTAGACCGTGGGTTTTAGACGCATCTCCACGTGGGACGTGGTTTTGCGTTTTCGTGCGCGTGGTGAGGCGTTTGTTGTGCACTTGCTTCCTCGCACAACACAAAGAGTGGACACCAAGCGTCCAAACTGTTCTTGGGCTGAGATGTGTTTCCTCGTATCCGACGAGCCCGATCGAAACCGAAGTCTTAGTTGGGAAGTTTCTCCGATAGACCGAAGACCTTCGTTTTCATCATTTCCTGATCAAAATCGTGTTTTGAAAGGGAAAATCCATGTGGATCGTCGGCTTGACTGGCGGCATCGCCGCGGGCAAGAGCTGCGTCGTCAAAGCATGGAAGCAAGCGCACGACGTTGCCGTCGTGGATGCCGACGCCATTGCTCACGCCATCACCGCACATGGGACGCTGGGACACCGCCTCGTGGCCTGGAAGTTCGGCAGAGAGGTCCTGGACGAGAGAGGAGGTGTGGATCGAAGGAAATTGGGCGAGCTGGTGTTTCGTGATCACACGATGCGAAAGAAGCTGAATTCAATCTTGCATCCACTCATTTTATTGCACATCGTCGGGCAGCTTGGCTGGCACTGGCTCATGTGCAGGCCATATGTGCTGCTGGATGCACCACTGCTTTTTGAAACTGGATTGCACAGGATCACACAATGCACAGTGACCGTGTGGTGCAGCGATGAAACGCGGCTCCAACGCCTGATGGAGAGAGATGGCATCAGCGAGCAGGAGGCTCGGGATCGCATGGCCGCACAGATGGACCAAGACGAGAAGCGGCGCAGGGCGGATTACGCCATCGACAATTCTGGATCCAGAGAAGAGACACACCAACAAGTGGAGCACGTAGCAGCACGAATCATCAGGCCGAGCAGGACCCTGGTCTCTTGGATGGTCTCGCCAGTCGGACTCCTTGCCCTGGGATCCGTGACATACCGCGCAGCAGCGTCCTGGATGGATGGATAGGACGCCAAGGACAGCCTAGGTGCACCATGCAATCCATTCCAGTCCATTGCTTTCTGTGGGCTGCACTTGCAACTTGCGATCGGAATCTTGTTCTTGTTCTATTTGTCCTTGCATGTGATCCTCTTACGTGTCCAATTCCTGCTTCTTTCTCGCCCTGTTTTCTTTTTTCCTTCGATCGTCCTTTGGATCAATCCAATCCACTCCAAGCTGCACGAATCTGTCGAACATGGGACATGGTTCTTCGCCAGAGCTGTCCGGCTCCTTGCAGGATTCGTAGGATGTGCTGCTTTCATGGTTTGAATTGCAGGATTCCGCAGGGGATGGCTTTCTGATGCTGGAATCCTGCGTGTGGCTCTTTGGAGCGGCTTCTCTTCTTTTCCTCCTGTACTGGGACCTTCCGCTGCTGCTGGAAGTCTCCACTTGTGCGCTTCGGCTCTTCCACAAGCACGTGGAGGTCTCCAACTTGAGCTTGGCCACCATCAGCTCTGCTTCCTTCAATCGTTCTTGCAACTCCTCCTGCTCTTTCCAGCTGGCTCTGGCCTTCCTCCTACCTGTCATGAAGCACCTCCAAGCACGTACGCTTGCACAGAAGCCTTCAGTACGCACCAAATCACCTTGCAAGTGCGCTTGCACGTTCGATGGCGACTAGCAGAACGCCAATCGACACTGCAGTGCCAACCTCCTGGTGGGATGGTGCCTCCAGCTTCAAAACTGGACCTCGCGGACGCGCTTCTCGACGCAGACGGATCCTCTCCAAGCAAACCACAATCGTACGAGACGATAGAAGGACTCCTTAGACCGATGGAGGTGCGAAAAAGACGCGCACGAGGCGGTCGCGCGCGCCAAGAGCCGAAGCGTCGGCCTCCTCGCACACCCTCTAAGTTAACCGAAAGTTTACGAAACGGATCGTGAGGGATTTCACGGGCACTTCCGTCCCGAAACCGAGTTAACCGACGGAGTTTTCCAGAGGTCGAGGAAGGGAGTTTATTCTCTGGATGGAGGTGGTCGTGGACGTGCCATGAAAGCGCGGGAAAACGTGGATGCACGTGACGGTTGACCGCTTTCATGGCGACGCCATCCGCCGCTTTATCACGTGCGTGGAAGCATGCACGGTTTGCCTTGGCTGGCGTGGCGAGGTGAAAGCGATGCGAAGCCGAGAGCCGAGGTGGAGGACATGGTGGACCCATGGCGGTTCGTGCGCAAGGTCGATTGTTAGGAGCGAAGCTCCTTGCTCTTGAACTCCGCCGGTGCGGAGGAAGTTGCCTCGGAGGTTGAGGAGGCGCTTGGGAGGTGGCTCTACCTTCGAGGTCAAGATCAACTTAATTACAAAGTGTGAGAGAGAGAGGTTAAGTACTCCTCTCCATGGAGGAGTAACTGTCCATTGAAGGGATTCAATGGGTGAGGAATCAAGGGGGGATGTCCTGGTTCCTAACATCGATCATCGCGTGTCCGCGTTGATGGAGACGTGCGAGCACACTCGAAAGGAGGTTGTGCAAAAGCACTCGAATCAAACGCGAACCGAGGTCTTGTTTGCATCGACGCGAAGGAACGTGGCGTTTCTTCATTCGATGGGTTCACTCCACTATGAAGCAAATATCGTTACGATCTACGATTACGAAGACGATGGCACGCAAGCCATCCTTCGATACAACCCTTGTGCAAGCAACAATGCGCCATTGTTCAGCTCTACCACCCTCGTTGGTAAGGGCACAACCCGATCGAGCTTTTTGCGTAGTTGCCCTCCATAGCATATAGAGCAAGATGGAGGTTGTCGGCCTCGCGATGCGACTAGGAAAATGCAGGAGGCCATGGCAAACGCATCCACTTGCGTTCTCGATTGCGAAAGCAGGAATGAACGGTTGCTGCTTCTAAACAACATGCCGATCAACGCACGCGACGAAAGGTGTTGTGCACGTGTGGGTTGCACCTACCGACCGTGCGTGCTTGCCGCACACGTCCCATCTTGCAAAGATTGCAAAGCGATGTGCACAGCTGTGGCGAACGCATCCTGCAGGCAAGAAACGAGCGCGACCATCGACATTGTGCACGCACGGATCGTATCGCTCGGTTGGCGTCGCACACTTCGTCGGACCACGCCGACGGGCGCGCCATCCCGTTGCCACGTGGACGCACGTCTGACGTGGCAGGCTCCCACAACGCCACGTGGACGTACCACCACGTCCACGTGGCACGTTCCCGCGTTCCTCGCCGGTTCGAACGCGGCACGCGCCGCCCGCCTCCTCCCCAACGATCCCGCGATCCTGCCACGTGGCACTCGCACCCGTCCCTCCGCCGCGAGACCGATGACGTGGCGTTTCCTCCTTCCTTCCCGCCACATCCATCGTCCTTCGATCCCACGCCGACGCTCCTCGGCCCACGTGATCGCCTCCGCCCCGGGGCGCCTCACCCGTCCCTCCGCCGATCGCCCCGTCCACGTGGCATCGAGGAGGTCCAGCATGGCGGACGCGTACGCCAACGTGGCGAGCGAACCGAAGAAGAACGCATGGCGATACTGGCGTGGCCTGCCTGGTGCATCGGGATACGGTGCACGTGCCACAGCGGACGACGTGCTGCAAGACTACGAGGGAAGAGATCGTGTGGTGCTGGTGACCGGTGCATTCTCAGGCTGTGGATTGGAAACCGCCAAAGCGTTGGCCAAACGCGGTGCCAAAGTGGTCCTGGCAGGAAGGAACCTGGAACAAGGAGAACAAGCCAAACAAATGGTGATGCAAGGAAGGAAAGATGCACAAGTGGAAGTCATGCATCTGGATCTGTCCTCCCTCCAATCGGTCCAGAAGTTTGCAAAGCAGTACAAAGACAAAGGATTCCCACTCCACGTGCTGGTCAACAATGCTGGAGTCATGGCGTGTCCTTTCATGCTGTCCGCCGATGGGTACGAAATGCAGTTTGCAACCAACCACCTCGGCCACTTTGCATTGACCAAGCAACTGCTCGACCACATGAAGAAGGCGGCCAAGGAGAGCGGAGTGCCGTCCAGAGTGGTGAGCGTGTCCTCCACGGCGCACCGTTATCCCTACAAGGAAGGCGTGCGATTCGAGAGCCTACGCTCCCCAGAAGGGTACAGCGCCGTCCGATCCTACGGACAGAGCAAGCTTTGCAACATCCTCTTTGCAAGAGAACTGCAGACCCGGGAGGATCCCAAAGAAATTTTGTCCGTCGCTGTCCACCCAGGGGTGGCAACAACGAACCTGCAAAGGCACCTTCCCAAGTTCATTGAGAAGATGTTTGGTTGGGGCCTTTTTGATTCGTTTTTGAAGACTGTACCACAGCTGGCCGCAACCTCTGCCTTTTGCGCTACCCAGGAGGTTCAGCCAGGTGCTTACTACGAGGATTGCAACGTCTCCGAGACCACTGCGTTTGGTGCTGATCGCGAACTTGGACGGAAGTTGTGGGAATACAGCGAACAGTGCTGCAAGTCAACGATGTAAACTACCTGCAATTTTTAATCATGCTCATTGTGGTTCTCCATCAAGCCCTCTGCAACGTACTCCAATAGCTACGTTGGGAATCATTCAAAAGTTCGTCAGCGCATCGGGAAGGGAGAAAATTTAGAGTGAGCACAGGAGCTGCAGTCAACAATGGACAAGGCAGAGATCATACAGTGCAAAGCATGCAAGAAAGAGCAAGCTTTATTACCAACTCAAAGCATCAATCAGGTACGCGTTCTTGTCCAACAGAAAAAAGAGCACCGCGAAAAAGATATCAAAACACGTACAAGCGGTGCAAATGTACAGTCAAGCGAGCATAGCAAGCATCTAGCACCCGGTCTCTGCACTAGCGCCGGTTGTGGTCCCGTCGTCCATAATTCTCTTGCCTGTTTCCATGGCGCCTGCCATGATAACCTTCCTCGTTCCTGGCATCACCTCTGTCGTATCCCTGAGGGCCTCGTCTGTAGTCCTGCTGACCTCCGTAGGGAGCACGACTATCACGCCTGGCATCTCTTCCTCGATAGCTGTCCGGTGCATAAGGTCGTTCCTCCTGGCCACCAAATCTACGTTCTTGCTCCCTCGAGTAATCATTGTCGTACCTTCCCCTCTTCTCGTACCGATCCTCGTTTTCATGTGGCCAGTTCCCTGCATCCCTGTCCCTCCTGCGGCTGTACCTGTCATCCTGCCACCTACTGTCTGTTCTATCGCCTTCCTGTCGCTGCTCCCATGGTTTTTGAGGTGCTCTTCCTTGGCTTTCCCATGGTTTTGCTGGTTCTGAGGACCAAGGAGGTAGAGGTTCTCTTTGGCGATCATCCTCCACCATAGCAGAAAATGGAACTCCTGCGGCTGCACGTACATGTCTTCTATCATCGTGTTGGAAAGGTTCTTGCTCGCCTTGCCCTCCGCCAAGGACGATTGCGTCTGAATCAACATTGCCTCGGTGACCTTGTTGGCGACTCCCATACCTTTGTGGCTGGTGGCCGCTTCTTCCACGCTGCGGTCGGCGACCCCGCTGGTCTTGATCACGACCCATGGGAGACCTGCTCGGTGGCTGCTTCTGCTCTGCCGCAATTGCCGCGGCCAATTCAGGGGGAAGATCGGATCCTCCACGACTTGCGCCTGCATTGTCCCTGCTCTCAAACGTCTTGATACGGCCCTTCATACTCAGCTCGGTTTTGTACTGTCGAACTTGCTCTGCGTAATCCTGCCACGAATACGGGGTGAGGTCGTAGTTGAAGTACTCTGCATAGTTCACGCCCGGATTCAACCATGGTTTTTCGTCGATCTTCTCGATGTCGATGTCAAAAATGGCGCCATGTCCCAAAAACAAAAACTCCTTGTACTCATCAGGAGCGACTCGCGTCTGGCCTGGTAACTTTATGTGGTATCCTTCGTCGCCTCGTGCTTCCATCTTCAACGCCTCAGAAGGAAAGACAAGGGGGAGTCCATCTTCTCGGTGAGCAGGTTTAGGCGCTTGATACATGGGCGGCGGTCTCCACGAACCCTGTGCTGCAGGAATATGCGCGCCAAGCGGAACCGGCTTAGCCCCCCGGTTTGTAGGATGTGCAGGAGCGTGCATGGTCTGGCCAGCAGATGGTGCCTGCATGCTTGACGGTCCGCCAGCAGATGCAGAAGCATTTCCAGACGCAGGTGGCCTGGACGCAGCCGGCTGAGGTACGCCCATCACTGGAGGACCTTGTCCTGGTTCATCCATCAGTATGTCTAGATCATCCTCTTCATCGCTGTTGTCTTTGCCTGCCGAAACAGTTTGCTTCGGCGGCGGCGCAGTGGGCGTTGGTGCATTAATCTGAACGCGTATGGGTGCAGATGCAGGTGCTTCTGCGTCGCCGTGGTCCTTTGCTTGCGGTTTTTCGTCAGCTCCTTCCTCAGCTGCTTCGTCATCTTCCTCGTCATCGCCTACATCGATGATCAGGTTGTCGTCTTCTGGTGCACTTTCAGGAGCAGCTGCTGGTGGTGGCGATGGCTCCGCAGGGTGTGCCGGATCTGTCTCAGGCACTGCATCCTCATTCTTTTGTTCCGTTTGCCCGGTTGGAGCCGCGGCTGGAACTTCTCCCAAATCTCCATAGAGATCCAAGTCGTCTTCCATGGTGTTTCAACCTCCAGCACTTTCAACACTGCTTTGCAATGATGGGAGGAGTGGTTCCAGTCCACGCGCAACTCTAGAGCACCTGCCGTGTATGCTCTTCTCCTCGGCGGAGGCACTTGCAAGTCTCCAGTTGCAGCAAGAGCTCTTTTCTCTTGCTCCAGGAGCACACAGCTGTTCCAGTTGTGTCCCAACCTCCACTTGTAATTGTGTTGCACCCCGAACCAGCCTGGACCAGCACTTCCACACGACCTGGAGGCTTCCACGGCCGCTCCTGCGTCGAAAGGAGGACCTCCTGCGTCTTCACGTGACACGCAAAGCACGTGGAGGCGTCTTGGATCGCCCACGAAAGCAAGAAGCGCTGCAAAGACGCGCAAATGCAGCCGCCAAATGGCGCGGAATGGGTGTCCAAACCCTACTGGTGTCGGCCACAGCACCCACCACCACCGGGTTCGTTCCCTTTCAAACCGAAAGTTGAAAGGGACGGTTGTTAGTCAATTGGTTGTACTTCTGTGCAATCATGATGGTTAACTCTGGTTATCTCAGTTTGGAGAAGATACTCCCACCCCAGGTGGTTTCGAGCCTCCTGGAGGGACCGAAGGAATTGGGTCACCCCCTTACAGGTAGAGTAGTTGTAGCATGATGTGCATGGGACTGTAGCACTACCTACAGCTTGATATACTCCAGAGGAGTGTGTGAAGAGATTGGTAGAGAGTGAAGTGTGAACGCTTGCTGCTGTGTTGGACTCGTGAGACTGCGAGAGACCGGAAGAGCATAGCAACTGGAACCGTGGGTACACTTGCAGTCCAACTTGGACCCTGGTTTGTGAACTCACCGGATCGTGAGTGGAACTGTAATACTAGGTAGTGAATTGCTGGTTATATATTAACTATCTCTCTCACCCAAAACCACTGAGAAGAACTATTCGAGCGACACGAAAGCACCGATAGACCGGAGACCGTGGCCGGGTCCCTTCGGTTGTGAAGCGGTTGTGAAGTTGGCCGTGGACGAAGCTGTGGCGCAAACTCCGTGCATGTTTTACGTAGCAGGTCGTCGACATTCGCAAAGTGCAAGGAGGAGACAGCGTTGCATCGCACACCTGCAAGAGGAGAGAGAGAAAGTGCCTGCGGATGGCGGAATGTGAGGTGGTGGAGAAGGAGCCACGCCTCCGAGGAATCCGTCGATTCGATGCTATGAAGTACCAATAAAATGCGCAAAGGACCCGCATGCACACGATCGGTTCGGCAATCGCAACGCTTCGAGTAATGCGATAGAAAACATGTTAGAAGGACGTGCACCTGCTAAAGTTTGTGTTTGCACGACCGAATTGTTCCAAGAACGCGGGTCATGGAAAATTCGACAAGTAATGTTCCTAGTTCGAAAAGAAGTTCTCCAACAAGCTATCGTGATCCAAAACGAGTAAACTCTTTCGTTGAAACAGTGCACGACATCGTCGATTTATTTCGGGGGGGGGGGGCATGTACGAAGAAGACACCACCAAGATTGCCAAGACAAGAATGGCAAAGGAAAAAAGACTGTACCACGAAGGAGGTAGGGATCCTTCGTGCCCAACAAGGAACGCCCGAATCGTGCTAGAAAGCTACAAAGAAACACTTTGATCAAATCAAGACTCCATTGCATGAAACAATGTTTGAGTGGGTGAAAGACAATGTCCGAATAGCTATCTACGACGGCTTCATCGGGTTTTGCATTCTTGCTACAACGTCACCCTTTGCCGAGAAATCGCACTTGCTCGTAGTTCAGGTCGGACGTACCCAATGATCCCCTCGAAGGCGGCAAAGACGGTGGACCCGTGTATCACTAAACGTAAAATTAATGCTATTTGGACGTGCTAAAGATATCTACACGCACAACAGAACTAGTAGTGATCACGCCAGCCACAAAACACTTTCCTTCATGCATACAAAACCATGATGCTCCACTTGTGGTTGTATCCTCTTGATGCAAAGCCCTTCCCATGGATAGGAGCCCGAGCTATGCTAGAACCATACACTACTAGGACACAAGGTGTTCTAGGGCACGAACTTCGCTATTATCCAGTGATGCATCTTCCATATCCTTAAGCAGAGCTTGCAAGAGTGCTTTGGAGACTTTTGATTGATGGATTGAGAATTGTTTTGCTTCGTCTTTAGGGCGTTTACGTATTCCCACCACTTCAAAATCGTCTGCGGGACTACACAATCGCTTGTGTACTACTCCAATTTAGTTGATAAAACTCGAACGGCTCCCATGTAGGTATGCGTTGCGATGTTGACAGCTGGTCTGGCCCACAACAACAAGGATGAAATTGCTAGCTTGCCAAGCAACGAATGGCATGTACTGTCTTGCAAGGTTTGGTCAAAACTATGGGAAGTACAATTGGTCATACTATGACACGAGAGTGTATTTTATCAATACAACCGACATCTTGTAAACTACAATGTTTCATGTCCCATCGCATCGCTTGGGGTAAAGCAATGGATCCAACACGAGTAGACATGCATTTGCAATTTGAAGGCGACGAATTCTATCGATTAGGTCCATCGAATGGAGTCACAGAGAAAACGGCATACACAGTTTGACTTACCGGTGGGTTGCTCAAACACGACCATTTATCGGCGTGCAACTTCGAATGGAGTGTATTGTGATGAGGGATTGTCTTGCTTGGACCATGCCATTGTTGGTGTAAAGTTCCATGAAAGAGAATGTGTAATCCAATTTCCAAGCGACTTGGGTAGAAAGGTGGGCATGCTTCGAAGCTCACTATTCATGAGATGAAAGACAGTATGCCGGAAGTGAGCAGCATTCGGTATTTAATCATTGGCATCAGGGCCCATATGGTCAAATATGAACATTTATTCAGGTATGTGGGCCATTGAGAATTTGACCATGAATAGGTTGAATTCATGGACCGCTGTTCAAATTGTTGTCCCAGGGCAGCCACAGCAGCGCCCTACGATTAGACTAAGTCCTTGCCTTAAAACTTGAGGGATCTTGCAACATGTGCACTCACATTGTGAACTGATGGTGGAGAACTGCAACTCAAGTCTTCAAGCTCCATCCCTTCTTGAGACGCAGGTGATTTGCCTTCTCCATGCTCGGGGATCGAGTTCGTTCGGTTTCTGAAAACAGAACGCTTGGGCGTGAGTCTCAGAATCTCATGCACAGCTTTCGAGAACGGGGAAACAGAGCCGGCAGTAAATTCGGTATTCGGTGTAGTGATGCCTCTGGCTCTACTCTGTAATTTTGCTTGTGCGGTCCTCCTAAGTGGGCTGCTGGGAGAGGTACTCGATGGCTTGCTGACACCTTTCACTGTATGCAAGACATCCTTTCCTGGGCTTGAGACCGCCCTTGCTTTGGGAAGGGGACTGTCTAGCACAGGTGGGCCTGAAAAGGTCAACGAGCCACTCTGGCAGAGATTCCTCATGACTGTCGGACTTGGACCGCCAAACGCAAGCTGAAGAAAAAGAAATGTACTGGCAACCTGACTATGTGCTTCCCGAAAGGCCTCTCCGATCTCCCCAGCAGTGGAGGCACCAACAATGCTCTTGTTCAAAGACAGCAGCAGTGCCCATGCACAGCGCTTGGCCACCTCCTTGGAACCACCATTGATTCTACTGCACGGACGATGACTGACAAGGACCAGGACATCCCAAATTTTCAGAACCAGCGGTATGGGCAATGTCACAGCAAATGCACATATAAACCATTTGGGTATGATAAACGATGTATCCAAACCAAATTCAGCCATTCTAGCATGCAGTTCTGGCAATTCGTCATGCACAATTCGGCCAAAGCGTTCCAACTCCTCTTTCAGCCCATTCAACTTCTGCGACAGATAGGGGGGTAGAATACGATCAATGAACGCGCAAAGCATCCAGAATGCCTCTTGCTCGTTTTCAAACACCAACAGGAGCACCCCAGCTACACAGTTCATACCTTGCAGGTATCCGATATGGTTGTGGTGGTAGGAGAACGCCAGCAGCACCCTCCGGAGTGCCAGAAGCCCCTTTCCCCCTGGCTTGTAGTGAGGATGATCTGGGAACGTCCTTTCTACATCGAGATTGATCTGATGCTCTTGCTCGTTCATTCCATGGCATTTCGACTGGCTTGCTTCCTCTGCTTCTTGGAGGAGGGTCGCATAGTTTGCATCGCTCCTCTGCATTTCTTCCTTGGCCCCGGACCATTCCCACCACAGCACCTTCCTCCATCTCCCACTGATACCACATTGCAGCACCAGTTCCACCAGCTCGTCGTTGCATTTGAACCCTTGCTCTTTCGTTCCTGGCACGCCACATCTTTCTCTCATGTATGCATCGAATTGGTGGTCCAAGTTGGTCTCCTGGGTGACCAGGGAGGTGACCTGTTCCAACCTTTCGCCCAACCGGTTCACGTCTCGCGCCATCTTCTCCACTTCAAACGTGTGTTCCATCGCAAATTCTCCTCCTTCGTCTCGCCAAAGACGCCAGGCGACGTGCTTGGTGCAACACAAGCGCCACCAGCTCCTGCCAGTTCAAACACCACCACCACCAGGTGTGCTTGGGAAGCCACGACGCGCCTGCCTCGACGTCTCCGGGGATTTCCGACGTGCCCAGTACGATTCCAAGACCTGCTGAAGCTCTTGATCCTTCCTTCAATCGCCTCCGACGCGTGGCGATGGCGCAAAAAGGCGCCGCTCGTGCGCACGCGCCAAACAAGTCCGTCGCGCTTCGACTTAACTCGTCGCTTAACTTTTTCGTCACGTCCAAGGGATGGCCACGTTTCGTGGACAGGGATGGACCGCTGCACTTCCAAGAGCCACGTCGTGGCAATCCGAGGCGAAC
This sequence comes from Picocystis salinarum, assembly GCA_038048775.1. Classification (NCBI taxonomy): domain Eukaryota; kingdom Viridiplantae; phylum Chlorophyta; class Picocystophyceae; order Picocystales; family Picocystaceae; genus Picocystis; species Picocystis salinarum. The sequence continues at coordinate 74,558 of JBBULP010001326.1, forward strand.
AAGACGTGACGTGGACGTCACGTGAAGCGGCACAACGCACCAGAGAACGTGCGTGACGAAGAAGGCCAGGCGTGCCCGTGCGTGCGCGACGGCGGGCGAGAACCGCGGCCTGCTTCACCTTGATGGATGCGCGGAGCAAGACGCGTGCCGACGGATGGAGAGAATCAAGCACGAAGATCGGTGCATCCACGTGCATTCGAACCAAGCGGAGTAGGTTTACCGTGCTTCCTTCACAATAGTTTGTTCCATCGTTGCGTTTAAGGATCGTGAAAGATCGCAAAAGACTCTTCAAATGGTAGAAAAGGAGTCCTTGGGAGACCAGTCCACGTGCTTGGAAACCGGATATACACTTGGTTATGGATGCACTAGAGTGAAACGCGGGAGAACGAATTGCTCATGCTCAAAATGTCCATCGTTCTCGATCAACATCTCCACGGTTGAATGTTCCAAACTACCAAAGGACTTCCCTTTGGGACGACGTCAAGAAGTTCTCGATTGAATCGATCACACGAAGCCTTGGTTACGATGAGCACATGTGCATGTGTTGCGGAAGATGATGCGCACCCTTCCACCGCGGACCATCCGTACGAAATTGAACAAGTATGGTTCGCATTAAGCGCAAACGGGTGATTGGAAAGAAAGGACGGCTCAAACGTTTCAAGGTCATGCATCTCTCGCTTTCTTTACAAGCACAGAAGCGGTCCTTCCACAACAGGCCGTGTGGCATGCGCCGGTGACTTTGGAAGATAAGCAAAGTATCAGTCCATGGATCGAGTCTTGGCTTTACACAAGCCACCTTGTGGTGCCGATGTTGCTTGTAGTTGCTATAAAGAGGCAATCTTCAAATCGTCGAGTGGTCCCTCTATTTTTCAATCCTTTGTCGCTCAACATGCAGCGTCAAATCGAAAGTGAAAGAGCTGTATTTGTTCTTCTGTCTAGGAGGATGTTTCCAAACAAATCCATCGGTCACAACCAAGTGCGTTCAAATCGGATGTTTGTCTTAGAGGAGGGAATGGAGAGCTCCAACCTTTGGCGAGGTTGCGGAATGAGTATGAACCTACGTGTTCCCTTCCATTGCGTCAGAAATGACCGTCACATCCACTCGAAATGCGACGTTTGTGCGATGGACATTGTGCCGTTAGCTTCGTTGGTCCTTTGCTCGACTTCAAAGTTTTGCCTTTTGCATGGAAAAGCATCGCTTATCAAGCGCATGCTCGACTCCGACTCTGCAAGATGCACAACTTCATTGCGTAGCATCGTTCTCGTTGTTGAGTGTCGTACATTGTGGCATCGAGATGATGCATGACAAGATGTGTCTCTTCGAATGTCGGATGGCGTTGTGGTGCACGGCAGGCTGTTGCACATCGCACAGGGTCGTTGCGTATCTTGTCGTCTCATGTGGCACGCTCTTGTGTTGCGATGCATAACGCCGCGTGTGGATGCACATTGCATCGTGATGCACGTGTTCTTTCGTTTTAGGGTACCCCGCCGTGTTGCGATGCGTTGCATCGTGTTCCCATGCATGTTGCATCATGTTCCCATGCATGTCGTGCCTCTTACCATTCGATGATGCATGTTATGTCTTGTTGTCTCATGAGATGATGCAATGCATGCAATGTGGTTGTTGTAGGATGTGCACATGCATGCTATATCTTGTTGTCTCATGAGATGATGCAATGCATGCAATGTGGTTGTTGTAGGATGTGCACATGCATGTGATGTCTTGTTGTCTCATGAGATGATGCAATGCATGCAATGTGGTTGTTGTAGGATGTGCACATGCATGTGATGTTGTGTCTTCTATCATGTGGTGATGTGGTGATGCATTTGATGTGCACTTTTATGTGTTCGTAGATGCTGCACGTCCACCATCCGCACCATCTGCCATGGCCAACACCACGTGACGTGCACGAAAACGAAGCGAAGAAAGTAGAAGAAGAAGAAGAAGAGACATGGCGACGTCCACGTTGACGCGTGCGTTGGAGCTGGCGGCGTTCCCTGCGAGTGCGATGGTGCTCGGTGCCGCAGCCGTGTTCTTCGTGGCACCAGCAAGGATGGTGCTCGGCGCCACGCAACACTTCGCAGCTGGAATCGTGCTCTGTGCGACGTCGGTGGAGCTGTTGCCACCGATGTCCAAAGCACCAGCCACTGGCAGTAACATGGCAGCCATTGCAGCTGGGTTCTTGCTGGGCGTGCTGCTCATGTTGGGCGTGAAATACATCTCAGGAGAAGAATGTGACCATGAAGAGTCCATGCCAGAAGTAGAAGATGTGCACGAACAAACCGCACGCATACAAGAAGCCTTGCTGGCCTGTGGAGATGGAAGCAGCACAGAAGTCTCCTTCGAAGACGAAGATGAAGAAGTGGCAGAAGCAAGACGGCTGCGTCGGTGGAGAAGAAGGCTGCAAAGGATGCCATATGGTGCCCGTGCATGGGCCTCCTTGGAACGCCAAGCAAGCGCCGTGTCCGCTGCCTTCTCAGAAAGACCAGAACCATTCCCATGGGATTTTGTGCTGGCTGTGACCGTGGACAGCACGGTGGATGGGCTTTTGTTGGGGGTCTCGCTCGTGGCCGGAGAAAAAGCCGGGGCAGTCATGGCTGTTGCTCTTGGTTTTGAGATGTTCTTCCTAGCGTTGACGCTGGCTGCCACATTGCGGGCTCAGCCCTGGAGGATGTCCATCCCAGCGCAGCTCCTGATGCCTGCAGTGTTGCTTGTTTCTGCCGCACTCGGTTGCTTTGCTGCAGGAAAGCTCGCTGCTAATCCCACCGTTTTTCTTGGAATCCTTTCCTTTGGAACCTCGGCACTGCTCTACCTGGTAGCAGAAGAGCTGCTTCTAGAAGCACACAATGGGGGACAACCGCATCATTGGTACATAGATCAGTTCTTCTTCTTTGGTTACTTGAGTGTACTGCTCTTGGATAAGATCTAGAGCGGGGAAGAAGGGGCATCATAAACGGACATAGAGGGCTTTATTACTGCGACATGCAGACTCCAAAGCAGCTGGCGTCTATGCCTCGTGCTTAAGTCTCATAGGATCGTGCAAAGCTGGTCAACGTTCAAGTTGGCCAAAAAACTTTTCCTTTGGAGAAGCTGTGCAGGTTCCATGACCTGACGAAGGTGCAAATCATAGGTAGGCACCTCTGACAAGTCTGGTGGAATAAAATTTTCTAACGAGTCATTTGTCGCAAAGAATGCGTCGTTGCCTCTTAGAGAGTGTACTTTCAGTCCTAGATTCGCACGATACTCTTTCTCGTTCCAGCTGGTCACAAGGGTTGAGCCATCCTGCAAATTTAGGAACAGAAAGTACCAACCCTCGTCGAACAGAAACCGTGTCAGAAGGGCCATCAATGCTGCATAACCACCCCTCCTTTCCTTGATCCATCGGTTGGATACTAGCTTCGGCAAACATAGCTTTTTCCACAGAAACTTGCCCTCGATTGCCCAATCCTGGAACTTTTCCCAGTGGGATGGGAAGAAAAGAGTGCCATACCCCCCATATAGCTGATACCCAAATACTGGCTTCCTCCCAACGAGCTTTGAAATGTCTTGAGATATAGAATGTTGCGACACTGAACTATGCTGTCTTTGTATGCACAGACCAAAAATTTGGGGGTTAAAATTGGCACTGTCGAAGTAGTACCTTTCTAGCAGCTCAAAAATAACAGATGCAAAGAGAGGCGAGATTTCTGCACTCTCATCCAAAACCAAGCGAAATTCACTCTCACTTTGAGGCAACCAGACTCCCAAAAGTTTCTCAATGGCACTTTGACCAGCCTCGTGCATGTGAATGTGGTACGATCCCCATTCCCATCCATATCCATTGGCAACTTCCAAGCATTTTTGGAGCAGATCTGTAGCGTGTGGCTCAGCAGGAGCTTTAGGCTTTTCAATTAAGAGTTCCAAGTTGATTGCTACCTCGCGGTTTGGATGGATATAACTTGCTCCCTGTAGCTGGCCCAGAAGGCGAGCAAGGCTATCGGGATTAGCAGAAGCGACAACAGAAATGAGCAGTGTGATCTTCTTTGCATTCAATGGCGGAGGTGAGATTTGAGATTGCTGCCAATTTGTTCCGCATTTGCCTTGGCTTGAAAGCTTCCAGAGTTGCCATGTTCTCATGCTTTGCTCGAGTAAATCGGCGTCCTTACCAAATCTTGTGTGAACAAATGTCGGCCAAATGCCCTGTAGTTGGTAGCCTTTCTCGTGAAAAAATGTGGGGATTGTGGAGAATTGTGGATCAGAGAAATGACACACCAAGAAAGCAGGATCTTCCTTCTTAGCTTTCTCGATGAGAACTGACAAACAGGTGTCTTTCCAGCTACTCTTCCATTTCTGTGTATTTTGAAGTCGCAGAAGTGGAGCATAGGCAGAGTCTTTACTAATGCACTTCACTACCTCCTTCCAAAAGTTTAAACCTGAGTTGTCAGCTTGAATGGCAATAAGTGCATCTGAAAAAAGAGTTTCATCCCTGTTCAGCATAGTAACGGAGCACTTCTTCCCAAAATAATGCAGAATGTTTTCAAACCATATAGTGTCTATGTCTGATACCAACACGCTGAATCCCATCTCCAGAACTGACAAAGCAACGCGAAAAAGCTTACTGGAAACCTTGTAACTATATGGAGAGGAAGAAGCACGCACTCTTTCTCTCATGGGTGCATCTGGCATCAACACAACGGCTGCTCCAAAATCTTTCATTTCCTCATACGAGATCAGATCTTCGGCGAGCAAGATGAAGTTACCGATACCAATAGATCTGGCATGGCATACCCAGTTCTTTGCAATGGGCACGAACTTGTGGTTGAACGGTATTAAACTTACGTGCCCAGCTGCATTTGCATGTCTGTGCACTGCAGTGACAAGCTCAGAATTTTTGTTTGGATAGAGCACACAGGAAGGTACTGGGCACTTTCCAGCAAGATAGTAGTCAACATTTGCCAAGTTGCCAGTTGCCATCTTTGCCTTGTTTTCTATCATCGAGACCTTCAAATCCGATACCAAGTCCAGAAAGGGAGTTTTGATTCTATTTTTATCCCTCAAAACCAGTGCAGCATCTGATACATCAATCACTCGAACGTGTTTTCGCGAAAAAAGGAACGATAGCAACCATGCTGGCCATGAGTTTCCAGTGATCAAAAACGGTGGAAAATCATTGGGAGGAAGAACGCTCCTGCGGAGCAATATAAATCCAACATCATTCGATTCTTGTGCATATGAAGTTCCATAAAGTGGTCTGTCATTGTCCCAATCCCTCAATAGTGTATCCCAACTCCGACCTGCAAGAGATGCGTCAACATCCCATGTGGTGCCTACCATTGCAAAATCTGAAAATACCCTCCCAAGAGTTTGGAAAGCTACATGAAAGTGCTTGGTCAAAATGTGAGGTCCAGTGAGAAAGACAATATATTCTGTGCGCATGACCTTTTGAGACATCATGAGCAAACAGGACATAATTGGTTTTCCGTACTGTGCATGAAAACAGGGAACAGGGAGGCAGTTCGAATGTTTTGCAATGTCAACCATACTTGTGCAATCTGAAGGAGCGTCCACAAAGACAAAGATATCTCTCTGGGACGTCATCTGAGCGTAACTCTGCAGCGCCGTTAATAATAGCAAATTGTCTGCTTCATCGACGCGAGTGTGAGCAGTCCTGGAAATATAGACAACAACAGACAGCATGCGTCTTGCCTTGTGGACTTCTGCCGCGGCAATTTTTGCATCTCTCAATGATAGACCTTCCAAATCTATCGACGAAGATGGGAGCCTGGGAAGAAATCGGTCATCTTTTTCCGTAGTTTGTTCATGTCTGCTGCGATTCGTGCTCCCTTTGAGATAACTCGTGGTACCCTGAGGTTGTCCTGATGGTGTTTCGGTTGTCCTGTCCAGTCCAACCATCCATTCATCCTCAGACTTAACTTGTAGATGCGAATGCTGTGTGTTCATGCTTGGCAGGACGTCTAGGTCTTCTTTTCTTGGGTCCCATACAAGAGTGCCTAGCTTACCCTTTTCGTAGGTCTGATCTTTGTAATTCAACCTCACCATTCCAATCTCCCTCCCTTCCAAATCTCTCTGGCTGACAGGGAGATCGAACGTAAACAAAACAAAGACGGTGAGAGCCAATCCGATCAGGTACATCAGCGCTCGTAGAGGCAGCTGCTTGTTCCTTGGCATCTTGGCTCTTCCTCCGGCCATCCTTTTCTTCATGGCGAATGGCAATGTTCAGCAGGTGCAAGGATCAGTTCAGCATCATGTTTCCTTCTTCAGGACTTCGTGAAAGACCTCTACTTCGTCTCTGTATCCGTTCAGCAGCAATCCATTGCAGCAAGGGTGGATCCTTTCCCACGACCCCAAGATGGAAACCTGTGTGTTCTATCCACTGCAACTCGAACCACGCTCTTCCTTGCTTGCTGTTCTATCTCGCAAGCACGCTCCACGCTGTCTTGCTTGACGTGCAGCAGTACAACAGCCACGTGAAGGTCGCTCTGGCACACGTTTGGACGCCTCCACAACACCGCCACCACGTGCAAACGAGTCGGGTCCATCCACCCTGGACAGGCTGGGGTCGGGGATCCGGACCCCCCTCCCAGGTTATTGCTGGGATCGTAGGAGGAATTTCGAACGAGGGGGTGCATTTGCCCTGCAAGCGAGGCGTGGCCACCATCCCAAGGCATCCACACCAGCAAGGTTGTGGCTTCCACCACAAAGTGTTGGGCCACGACGTGCGTGGATGCATCCAAGCAATGCTTGCTTCGACTCCGTCCACGATGGCGGTGTGTGACGCAGCTCCCCAAGCGTGCGTTTCACACCGACGCACATGCAAGCACCTCCACGAAAGGCAAAGTTTGGATGTTCCTCCGCGTTGCACGGCCAAGTCATCGGAAGTCCGCACTCTCGTGAACAAACAAATTCAAGATCCGAATGCCCGTAGCTCGAGAGTGGTGAATTTCGCGTTTCGCCCTGCACCACCACGCACAAGCCTTTGTGCTTTTGATGTGGTGCGCCCACGCAAGGAACGAAGGAACATTGCAAAACTCGCCGTGGCCTTCATTGCAACACACATCGTGCATTCCATCCGTTTGATTGTCGATTTGCCTTCGTGTTTGCAAAACGAGCCTTTTTGCAAACGGGGCCGACGCTTGGAACGATGCCAACGTGAGAAAAGTTTGGTCAACTAATGAATCAAGTCCACAACCACGACGGCTATACAACAGGGCATGACCTCAAAAAGTTGTCGTCCATCCTCTCTCGAAGGAAGGACGTTGAAAGACGGCTCGTTCCACGAAACAAACGTGGACAATGTGGAAGGTCACGGACCGTGACGAACGATTAGCCCTTGGGAACGAGTGCAAGACGCGAGCAGAATCGAGCATGACGGGGGAGAGAAGAACGAGTGGGTCATGATTGTTGGAGCGTGTGCTTCCTAGCAAGCGGAGCTCTGTATTGTTACCGTGGCAAGCGCACGATCCACGACCATCGAGACCGGCCGTCTTTCAGCTTCGTGACGGAGAGGAGTGCGCATGTTTTTGCGCGAGTCGGGCCATTTCGTCGTCCCCCGATCGCAAGAGCAGGCGCGCGATGCACGTCGCGTCGTCCGTGCATCGGCTACGTCCGTTTCACCGCCGCGGAACGTTTGCACGTGCATTGTTCTTTCCATGTGGGACCACGTGCACGTCACGTGATCCCACCACCGCGTTTCCTCCCTCCTCCGACCTTTTTTTTTCCCGTCTGGAATCCTTGCCACGTGGACTTTCGTTCTTTTTCTCCTCTAGTTCCATCTCTCCACCCCCCTCCGAAATTCCCTTCGCGTTCTATTTCTTTCGCTCTTTTCTTCGTCCCTCGGGATCGTCGACGGGGCGCTTTCGCCTCGAACCCACCGTCGATTCCCTTTCGTTTTCCTTTCGAAAGGGAGATCGTTTCCAATCGAAAGGGAGACGGTTCCTTTCAAGCCTTCCGATTCGACCGGTGGGAAACGGGATGGAGGTGCCACGAGCGACGTGAAGCGACACTTGTGCACGTGCTTTGGACGACGTGCGAGCTGCTTGCGAGCGCATCCGCGCACCACACGCGCGTTTGGAAGGTGGCAGACGACCATGCCGAGCGCCCAGGACGTCCAAGGCGCCGTGAAAAGGCTGGAGGAGGCCGGCGACGACGTCTCGAAGCTCCTGCAGGTGCGTGGGATGGGACGGACCACGTGCACGTGAGGCGTGTGGAACGACACGTGGCCGTGGAAAAGGTGCATGGGAAGCAGCCACGATGACGAAACGTCGATCGAACACGTGCACGTGATGCGCAGGAACGTTTCTCGCGTCGAATGGATCGAACCGAAGGATCCACCTGGGAGGGGAAGAGATGTGTGGAACCCAAGAGTTGTGGAAGCTGACAACCGCCGAACAATCGTACGCACTCTCGCAGGCAATCGAACAAGCTTCCTTCCTGGATGAGATCCCAGGAGATCAGAGGCAGAAGCTGCGAGCAGCACGCACCAAACTGAAGAAGCTCCGCATCGAAGCCCGTGCAGAGGAAGAAAAAGCCAAAGCGAGAGAGTCCATGGGACCCAGACGCGAGTACAAGCTGTCCGAGTTCAATGAAGTGGAACCCAAATACATGGATCTCAAGTGGCGCATGATCTCCATGCCTGGAGGTGCGTTCAAACGCCCTCCGGTATTCTACGAGCTCTATGCCTTGTCCCAGCAAGGAAAGGTTGGAGACAACGACACGGAACAACCCATGTGGGCCGAAAAAGGAGGAATCGATTTCGAAGGCCGCGAGCGTTGGGACGCCTGGAACAAAGTCAAGGGCATGGACAAGGACGAAGCGAAACTGAAGTTTGTGCGGATTTATTACGAGTTCGAATCCAAGGGAAACCTCTACTCGGACACTCGCTGATCATGTGGCATAGCCGTGCAAAATTTACGGGCGAGTGGTGCACCCTGTTGCTTGCATACCGATTAGTAGCCCTGCTTCCAACTCCGATTTGTAACCAGCCTCCTGCATGCCTCTCTCACAGTTTCTGTGGAGGATGCGAACGAGATCCTGATGAAATTCCTTCCTTCCTCATGATCAAAATCGACCCCTGGTGTGACTGCAACTTCTGTGTGCTCGAGAATGCGATTGGCAAGATCCACAGAATCCGAAGACAGACCAGATACATCGGCGTAAATGTAGAATGCCCCCTCTGCCGAAGAGAGGTTCTTAAAACCTGCCTTGGGTAGCTCTTCGAGTAGGATTTCCCTGTTCTGCGCATATCGCCGTACGTGCTCGTCTAGCTCTTCCTTGCAGTCAAACGCAGCCAACGCAGCATACTGTGAAAGTGTCGGTGCGCTGATGTACAGGCTCTGCGCCAGACGTTTCACAGGTTCTACTAGGCTGGGCGGAAGCACCATCCAACCAAGCCTCCACCCAGTCATGCAGTAGTACTTGCTAAAGCTGTTGATAACTATGACGTTGTCACCCATGTTGCATGCCGTGGCACATCGCGCATCCCCGTACGTGATGGAGTGGTATATTTCATCGCTGATGAGCCAGACCTCGTTCCTCCTGCACCATTCCTGGACCTTTTGCAATTCTTGTTTGCGTATGACCGTCCCACAGGGATTCGATGGACTGGTGAGCACTAGTCCTCGAAATGGGCTTTGTCGGAACTTTTGCTCCAGAAGCTTCACGTTCGGTTGGTAATTGCTTTCGGCTTCCAGTCGTAGGTTGACGGCGCGGACACCCAACCCTTCCAACACGTTCTGGTAGCAAGGATATCCTGGCACACCGATGGCCACTTGGTCCCCTGCATCGAAAGCCGCCAGGGAAGAGAGCAGAATGGCTCCAGAAGCACCGGTGGTGATCATGACATGGTCTGGGTCCACTTCCTCTTGCCATTCATCCTTGTAATACCGCGCAATTCTCTGCCGGAGGCTGGGGATGCCGCACTCCATCGTGTATCCCAATCCGCCTTTCCCATTGCGTGCATCTTCCAGTGCCATCTCTGCAGCTTTTGCTGCCATTCCAGGCGCTTGTGCATCCGGTTGTCCCACGTGAAGTGGCAACACGTGTCTCCCTTGCTTCTGGTAGCCAGCCACACGGTGCACCACTTCCATGACGGCGAAAGGCCGGGCTTCACGACCACGCAAGCTGGCTTTCATCGGCGAAACTATCACGCCAGACATCCTTGGATTGACGTTGTGCTTGCAACGCGACTTCGAGAACCAAAAAAAAGCGCGGCTTGTCCACGCGCGACACCGCCTCGTCCAGCCACCACCAGCAGAGAAGAAACTCCCATGGTGGCCCACGTGGACGTGCCTCCCGGGATTAACTCGGCACGAGTTAAGCTAACGAAGGGAGTTTCTTCTCGGACAAGAAGGATGGGGGGGACTTGGCGCGAGGCGGATGCCACGTGGCACGGGCACTCGCCGTCGTGGGCGTGCACGACGTGGAAGACGTGGTGTCGCAGGGAGAAAAGCATCGCGAAAGACGAGACCACGTTGGCATGGTGGGATAGGCGACGAGGAACGGGCACTTCCGAACTGTGCTCCCAAGATTGCTTGTACGCGAAATGCCGTGTCCGTTTGGCTTCGAGCCCCCGAAAGCATCGATCGCTTTGCTCGCAAAGAAGAAAGTTCCAATTCATGCTTCGTCGATCAAGCCACTCGATCTGCCGTTTCAACACGTAGGGATGTACGGGCGAATCGGGTTACTCCTTCGGAGGAAAGGACAAACGAACAAGCTTCGCTCGTTCCAAGGCAATCCAGGATGCTCCAACAATATCATATGGGCAAGCAAGGTGTTGTGGAAGATTGGATCAAATCATCCGCTGCGGTGCAATGTTTGGCACGGTTCCTTCCTTGCCAATGCTTTCGTCACGGGACCTTCTCGTTGGAAGAATTGACGTCGTTCCTTCCCTTACACCATTTATCGTTTTGGACCTTTCCTTTCGAAGAGTGTTTGCATTCGAACTCGAGGAAGCCGCGTTCTCTTCCGCCTTCGAGTGTTACCGAGTTCTAGCAAGATGACGACGTTGCTTTGCAAGGCTTAGTTGGAAACTCTTGTAGAGAAGCGCATGGAATGTAGGTGTTTCGTGGATGAAAGAAAACGAAACGTTCCCGTGAGGCAAGCACGAATACCCCACCGTGCGATTCGTGCCATTGAAATGGTTGGAAGACGTGCATTTGCTCCTCCCACGCCCCATCGAGCTTGAAGCGAAACCAAGGACGCCGTTTCACGTTCGCCCACTGGGACGCCTCCATGGACTTCGCAACGAACGGCATCCATCACGCAGGTATCGGGGAGGTCACGCACAAGCTGAAACATTTCATGTACGTGCGAGATCATGGTCCTAGCCATCCGTTCGTGCTCGTCCAAGCTCATCCCTTCGCTCCACCACCAATCCCGTCCACGACTTTCGCCCAACCACCCTGGTACGGACGGATGCTTCCCCGCCTCCCCAGACACACCCTCACCCGTCAGCCACACCCCTTCCTTAAAGGTGGGATGGGAAGGATCCCGTGCAGATGCACCCCTTTCCGAACAGTTGCACCCGTTCGGATCGAGGAAACCGTGCTTCGTGTCGTGCGATGGCGGCGATCCGACCGTTGGCGATGGCGCACGTGCGTTTCGGGGCGGGGCGAGGCGAGACCATGGTGAAGGGGAAACGGGGCGTCCGTACGCCCCGAAGGCGGCGGGGCGGGTGTCGCCCTCCCCGGGTGCGGGTGGGTTCGGTGGTGAGTGAGTTCGACAGCGAGAAGATGCACGTGCCTTCGGACTCGTTTGGCGGGAACAGTCCGGAGAGACACGTGGCCAATAGCATGAGGAAATTCTTCACGTTCGTAGCTGCCAAGATTGTGCTGCATCAATTGGAAGGTGTGGCACCCGAAAGCGCCACACCGATGGAAGCAGATCGACCAGGAGATGCCCAACAGGGACAAGCAGAAGCCAGGAGGAGCGCCAAACGGATCCAAAGCGATTACCAGCAGCTGCTGGACATGCTGCAGAACCATCCCATGAAAGACGAACAGGAATGGATACAAATGCTCCTCCAAAAAAATAGCATGCTCGGACTCCGCATCATGGAGGTGCGCAAAGCCTACGCAGAAATCGACTTCGAATGGGACAACCTGAGAAAAGTGTCCTTGTCCATCCTCGATGAAGGCAACGACGACATGATGCAGTGGTGGGTGAAACAACAGTACGGGGAAGGAATCCAAGACGAACCATCGCAAGAGCCCTGAACGAGAATCGCAGTGCGCCTAGAAGCGCTCTCGCCGGAATGCGCTGTGTTTGCAAGAGGAAACGGAGAAAATATGCATGCAAGCTGGACAATTCACACTTCAGGTAGGAAATTCTTCCTTTTGCACTTTTGTGAAGGAGGGGAGGGATAGCAGACGTCACGGAGGAGTCCATGTTTGGCCTCCATATATATATGCCTTGCACGCAAGTTTAACTCTATTGCGTATGTGATTAACTTGTTGGCGGTTCACATCATCTTCATTGCCCAATACTTTTTGGTTCGTGTATCCACAAGTCTAAGCACATGGGCTGCGTGGCGAACTTCTTCTTGGAGTAGAGCATGGGTGGCATCAATCTCGATTCCCCATCATCAAAGCCAAGATTGCGTAGTTCTTCACATGTCTACAGGTATTCTGCACCACAGCAACAAAGAACGTCAAGAGAGATTCGAGCTTGGCTGCCTTAACGCAGAAACGAAGCTTGCAGACCTGTGTGCATTGCTGTTCTGGAGAGATTTTGCCACTATCACAGCATCAGAGTTGGTAACGGTCACGTGCGCATGGGAGGAAGAGTATAAAACTTCTGGGCAAGACTGGAGAAAATCACCGGCCTATGGTTTGCATGCACTTGGGCAGATTCAATATGGTAGATACATTTTCTGATGTAAAGCTCATTGCAACCCTGAGTTGAGAGAGCACACCAAAAATAGAAGGCACCATTCTCAGTTGTACCTGTCTTGCGATCGCGTGTAGCATAGAAGTGATGCTTTTGGATCAATGGAACTAAACTTGACCCTCCATCTGTTGTACACGTAGCACAAAGATTGCATCATCAAGCATGTAGTAACTTTTTCTGCTGTTGCCTTCTGACAGGTATGGGAGCTTGGCGATTCTCTCTACAGCAAAGCCAAGAGGTCTGAATATTTCTTCGTTAATAGCATTGACACTTTTTTCCCACCCTTTCACTTTGCGTAGTTTGACCTTTTCGATAGGGCTGCGTTTTTTCCTGCCATCTTGCACCACTGGGCGGAAGGGCAACACAACTGCTACAATCAACCGGCCATTGGTGGGGTCTAGCACTTCTTTGACCTGTTTCATAAGACTGATGGGCGCATCACATCGATCCAGAATATTCAGCAGTGCAACTGCTTCAAAGTACTTTCCATCGCTCAACGAAATATTGTTGTTCATTGCTTCTTTCCTCAACACATCCACATCGATGTGAGACATTTGAAGCACTTTCGCAAATTTCTCTTTTTTTCTCAGTCTTCTCACCATGGACATTGAATGTTCAGTCGCAACGATGTGCTCAAAGTACGGAACAAACTTAGCAGTCACGCCCCCTTCTCCGGCACCGACATCGAGCAAAGTTTTCTTTCTCTGGTCTTCCATTGTCATGTTCAGCAATTCTCCCACCTGCTGTTCACTGAACACATGCATTCTTCCACCGCCGATGTACCCCAGCGCATCGGTTTGAGACATGAACTTCATCAGGAAACGCTTCAGTTTGTTTCTCGCGTAACGCTTTGCACGATAGGTCCATGCCTGACTCTCACACATCTGCAGGAACGCGGTAGTTTCCTGGTCTGGATGCAAAGGTTGGAACAAGGGTGCCAATTCCTCCGCAAGCAGTTCTCTCTGACAATCGTATTCCAATGCGCTGCATGTGGATGATGCAGACATGACCATTGGCAGCACCATGGCCATCCCACAGGCAAGCAAGAACACGTCCATCCACTGCACCGCTCTCATGGCCACGTGTGCAAGTGGCACGCACCGTCGATGTGCCACGTGCGTCTTTACGGCCTCCACCCACGACACAACGGTACGGTTTGGACCCGTATCGTTTCTGCCACGTGTTGGGTCCTTCCTCCCCACACCTGAAAAAGTGTCGACATCGTTGGAGGATGGTGGTGGGGTTCATAAGTATGGGGGGTGAACTGAAGCATTTCTTTGCACGTGGACGGATGCAAATGCACGTGCAAAGGGATGCTGGGTACATGGAGATGGAGGCTGCACATCGTGGATGGAAGAGACGATGCGGAGGAGCGCGGCGAAGTTGAGATTGATGGAAAAGACCGTGGAATGGGTGCGCTTGTGCCAATGTGGCGTGTGCAGATGAGTCTGGACGCCATGTGGCTGCACCCATGCAAGGCATCCAGCTACTTTGCATCAACAGTGTCCAAACAGGAGAAGAAGGAACACGTGGCGAGTTCTTCGAAAAGCACTTGAGATCGGGGACCATTTTCAGCTATGCACGAGTATAGGCTTACGCAAAGGTCGCGAAGATGGCGACGCAGGGATAGCAAGCACGTGGGAAAGAGAGAAGGGTGCCAACAGGTCAGCGAAACCAAAGTGCTTTTCTGTTCGTGGGCTGAAGGAAAATGCTGTCACTTCCGTCCTGCATAAGCTTGATCCGGGCCTACTTCGGGGTCCCATACATTGACTTGATGCAAAGCTCATTTGACAGACAGAAGAGTATATCATGGGTCCTCTCAGTATGCACAAGCTGTGCGAATTCTCTCAGTCAAGGAGCTAGTCCACCTCGCGCCACGTCATGGGCCGATGCAGATCTGGATGCAGGTGGCAATCCACATGGCTTTCGGTTTCAGAAGAAAAGGAAGCTACTGAGCATGTGTACTGAAAAGGTTTGTTCATAGGGGATCTCCAGTGCGCGCAAAAATGGAAGGATACCTCCCAAACATGGCACAGGAAACCAGAAAAGGGAAGCCAGGGCAAGTAGAACTGTGACTTGTACACTCCATGCAAGCTCATTATATCCTGGGTAGAATGATGCAACAGATAACCTTGTTTTTCAAAAACTATGAACTAGGACCTGAATTGCCGGTCAACAAAGGCAGAAATATCCTTCTTAATCCACTTGCTTCTGTCCAGTGCCTTACAGCAGAGGCTGCCCATGCGTTCGCTCAGCCATACTTAATGATTCAGGGGTCTGAAACATTTCTTACCTGTTTTGGCACCAGCCCAAAATCGCACACGTGTTCTATCTTGCCTGTCCACAGCAATCCACATCTTGTTTTATGTCCATGAAGCCCCACAATACCACGATTGGGCCCAACTCACCACGCCCTTCGACGGCCAAGGCATCCGTTCGATGGTTCAATTCGTCAGAGGGACTGGTGGGTTTGGTGTCCTTCTCCAGGTTCCTGCATGGCAAATTGCTGCAGGATGTCCATGGACACGGTGTCCAATGCATTTCGATGCGTGGCTTCCAGGTTCACGGGTGGTGCCACGCCAGCTTCGTACGCTTCTTTCCACCTGGACACACACAGACACCAGCAGTCGCCGTCACGCAGGCCAGGGAAGTTGTACGCTGGGGCTGGCGTCATGAGGTCGTTCCCTCTGGACCTGCTGAAGAGCAGGAATTCCTCCGTGACCTTTGCACACACAGTGTGTTTCCCATAATCCATGGGTCCAGTTTTGCAGAACCCATCCCGATAGAACCCTGTCACTGGTGCACTGCAGCACAGCTTCAGCGGCTTCCCAAGCACGTTCGTGGCGGCGTTTCCTGCTCCTTGCATCCTGTTCCTTCGACTTGTCCGTTCTTGTCCGCTCTGGAGATGCGAAGCGGCCAGCTGGGATGGCTGTGGCACACCACGACACACAACAACACACAACGGTCCACGTGTTTGCCTGGCAATGGCCTGGAAAGGAAGGGTTGTTAACTCACGAAGTTAACAATGGGGACGGTGGTAGAACGATCCGAAGGAGAGAGAACGACAAGGACAAAGACGAATAGAAAGCAAGAGAAAGAGAGAGCAGAGAGATTGAAAGTCGAGAGAAGAGACAGAGGGATCCGTGAGCGAGATATAGATTGAGAGTAGAGAGAGGAGGTGTCGGACAGTTCCATTGAAGTTTCTTCTCTGCTGGCAACAAGGACGACGCGTAGGCAATCCGAGACGCATACGTCGAGGCCTCCTCCTCAAGTGGGTGAGTTCGCGTGGATCGAACATCATCCAATCTACACGATGGTTGGGTGGATGCATGGATTCCACGCTCGCTGGTATCCACGTCAAGCATCCCAAGGCGCGTAGATGCCGACGTCCCATCCACTGAACGAATGGTACGCCCACTTCGGAACAAGATGTTAAATTCTCTCATCAAATAAAAGACGAGTCTCGCATGATGATGCAAGTAAAGGGTAGAAATAATGCGACAACTTAATATAAGGCATGGCCTACGAGATCGTACTAGTCCCCACTATGCCGAAAAATATGCTCAGTAGGGTCATGCCATCCAGAATTTTCGTCTAAAGTACGGCCGTCCACTTCAAATGAGCCTCGTTCAACAACTCTGTCCTCGGAGGCGGAACATTCTGAGAGGGCCCCTTGACATGAATTATGCAAGAAGCACTCATCAAAAGCCCTAAATCCGCGACAAATTCGTCCTTCGATAAAATTTTGGACAATCCATAGCCGGTGGATGAAGAGGCGGAAGATAGGGTCATCTTAGGCGGCAGATGAACGTATGTTGACGTTGATTGACACAGTACTTCGCTTTTTACTGTACGAAGTGGTGGAGGTCGTGGAGGAGGAGCACGGAGGCTTTATACAATGCGCATTGCGCAAGAGGGAATGTATATCTTGCAAATGCTAAACACGTGCCCCGAACAAGTATTTGTGTTGATTGGAACTAGGGGTGTCGTCTTGAATAGTATGTGCGCACGTTCAAAATGGGTCAATTGTTTGATCGAACGCAAGGTTCCAATCAAGATCATTCGTTTCCAATCCTTTCGTGATATATTTTTGGAAGTGGAAGCGCCGTTGTCCTTGAACTTGCATTGTTGAGAACTCCATGCACTAAGAGATATTCCTCGTTTGAAAGACAAGTTCTTATACACATTGTTGTCAAAGCAAACGCGTCCCCACGGAAATTCAACGATCTTGCTACCACAAAGGATCATGGGATTCTAGGCGAGGAGCATGCCCTTGGATTTACGGCTACCCATTGTCCAAAACGATTTTGGCCCAAGAAAGACAAGGTCCCACATGTCATTACACATCCGGATCGTCAAGAATCGGTTCTGAACAAACAATTGATGCCACAATGCCGTCAAACGGCTTCGCTTTCTATACGTTCCCCACCATTGGCGGGTGTACCGTTGGACAAAATGGAGCCAAATAGGTGTTGCCATCCAGGAGCCCACCCTTTGGTTGGCCGACCGGAGAAACAAGAGTAAGGAATTTTAATGGTTGGCATCTCTTTTGCAATCGAGCTCTGCCACCTAGACCCATGATAAGAGCCATTTCGCCATGGAGATGTGAGCGGAAGCCATCAAGGGTCATTTGCCGAATTCAACCGTTGGACTACAAATATTTCGAAACTACCGCAACTTAAAGTCAAAGCACTGCTCGTGCAAACAAAGAAGGATTTCTAACGTACATCCTTTTCGCACACTTGAATGAATCCCTTGCATTCCCGTATTTATATTTGACAGAGAACCGTCTTCACTTGCACATGCTTCAGTTGTTGCAATGTCCATTCATAGTTCAACTCACGCATTGCGCGTTCTTTTTTTCTCCTCGCGCAATTTCGTTGCATTCTTTCTTCGGTGAATTACATTGCTTCCTAAGCGGCTCATCCACGAGATTTTGTGATTTGACAAGTCATTTGTGCTCTTAACATGTCACTTTCTTCTTCGGGAGGAGCATGGTGACATGCTTCACGTCCACGAGGCCATGAAACAAAGTGATGCACATAGCTAAAGGAGACACTTATTACCCACTCCTATCCCCACCGTCCACGATCAAATGTGGTGAGATATGACTCGGGTTCCTAATGTTACGCCGGGTAGGCCTGGCATTCCTATGAAGCCATGCCCCTCAAGTTCCAAGAGCAGTGAGAGGTCAGACCCGACAATCGGCCGGTCAATCGAACGATTACCGGACTAATTCCTCGGTCAGTCG